>JAZKJV010003481.1:600000-789495 GCA_037367405.1 Ottelia alismoides
GATTTACAAATAAAAGGGTTGGTAAAGAAAAGGAAGGTTCCTAAGATCACTAGAACTAGGTGGTGGAATCTTCCGTTGAAGCAATCAAGCTTCAGGGAGAAGGTTTTAGAAGACTTATCTTAGGATTGTAGCGGTAGTGCAAACGAGATGTGGGAGACAGTAGCATCTTGTATCTGAAAGGTTGCCAAAGAGATGCTAGGTGAGTCAAAAGGAGGAGCTCCGGATCAAAAGGAGGCTTGGTGGTGGAGTGAAGGGGTGCAAGAGAAGTTAAAAATTAAAAGAGCTTGCTTTAAAGCTATATCTAATGATAGAACAGAGGAAACTGTCATAAACTATAAAATAGCGAAGAAGGAAGCAAAGAAGGCTGTAAGCGAAGCTAAGTCAAAAGCTTATGAAGTTTTGTATAAAAATCTCAACTCTAAGGAGGGCCAGAAGGATATATTCAGGTTGGCCAAAGCAAGAGAAAGAAAGACCAAAGACCTTTCTCAAGTGAGATGCATTAAGGACGAGGAAGGTCACATGATTGTTACTCAGAAGGATATAGAGACTAGATGGGAGCAGTACTTCCATAAACTTTTCATTGGAGAAGGAAATAGAGAGATCACTTTGGATGATCTAGCTAGTAGTGAAAGTTACTTGAATCGTGCATGCTATAGACGAATACAAAGAAAAGAAGTAGAGGAGGCTTTGAATGTTATGAGACCTGGGAAAGGTGTTGGACTGGATGACATCCCTGTAGAAGTATGGAAAGTTTTGGGTGAGCATGGTTTGACTTGGCTTACGAATCTATTCAATGTTATTTGGCGAAGCAAGAAAATGCCTGAAGATTGGAGGAGTATCGTGGTGCCTCTTTATAAAAACAAAGGAGACATTCAAACTGTTCAAATTATAGAGGTATCAAGCTGATGAGTCACACTATGAAAATTTGGGAACGTGTGATCGAAAGAAGGTTGAGGCAAGTTTCCCAAGTAAAAGAAAACCAATTCGGATTCATGCCAGGTCGCTCAACTATTGAAGCCATCCATTTGCTGAGGAGAACAATGGAGATTTATAGAGCTAAAAGGAAGAATCTCCATATGATCTTTATTGATTTGGAGAAGGCTTATGATTCCGTCCCACGAGAGATACTTTGGAGAGTTTTGGAGAAGAGACAAGTACCTGTCCTGTACATTAATCTCATAAAGGATATGTATGATAGGGCTTTATCTTGTGTAAGGACCCCGACGGGGAAGACTGACTATTTTGATATCAACATTGGTTTACATCAAGGTTCAGCTTTGAGTCCATTTCTTTTTACTTTGATTATGGACGAGTTGACAAGTCACATTCAGGATGAGTTACCTTGGTGTATGTTATTTGCTGATGATATTGTGTTGATTGATGAGACTAGAGATGGAGTAAATGAGAAGCTTGAGGTTTGGAGACATGCAATGGAGACTAAAGGTTTTCGTATAAGTAGGGCTAAGACGGAATATATGGAATGCACCTTTGATGGAAGCAATGGTGAAGGAATCGAGGTGAAGATTGGTGACGATAACATTCAGAAGAGAGATTCGTTTAGATATCTGGGATTTATTTTGCAACATGATGGGGAAATCGATGGAGATGTTACTAATAGAATAAATGCAGGCTGGCTAAAGTGGAGAAGAGCCTCCGCTGTTCTCTGTGATAAGAAAATTCCTTTAAAAATTAAAGGAAAGTTTTACAAAGCAGCCATGAGACCTGCTATGCTTTATGGTTCTGAATGTTGGCCTGTGAACCATAGACATGTGCAGAGAATGGCTGTAGCAGAAATGAAAATGCTAATATGGATGTGTGGACATACACGTAAAGATCGGATTCGGAATGATGCAATCAGAAAGAAAGTTGGTGTAGCTCCGATCGATGATAAGATGCGAGAAAACCGCTTAAGATGGTTTGGTCATTTGCAAAGGTCAACTGATGCACCGGTTAGGAGATGCGAGTGTTGGGATGTTGAGCCGGGTATGAGAGGGCGAGGACGGCCCAAGAAGTGTTGGAAAGAGACTATACGAAGGGATCTTAATTTTTTGGATATAAATCCGAGATTGACCCAAGATAGATCTGAATGGAGGCGAAGAATCCATGTAGCCGACCCTACTTAATTGTGGGAAAAGGCTTTGTTGTTGTTGTTGTATACATATTAATTCCCAAACTTATATATACAAAAAATCTGAAAACTGCTGTACACGAAGAGAATATTGATCAAATATTAGGTAGAGGTAGAGCTAACAACAACAAACATGAGAAATGAAATCATAAACAAAAAAAACAAGAATATAAAAGTAATAGCCTATATAATCACGATCAAAATAATTATTAGTAGAACAAGCACTTACAAAATAATCTAACGTTGATCAAACTAATTACAACTCCAACAAACCTGAAACCTATCTAGTACAAAATTACAAGATTATACATCAAGTACCAGATTAAGCTAACAACACACCAGAAACTAGTCAGACGAGCAATACTGGAAAACCTACAGTCGTTCAAATCTGCTATAATATATAGAAATATATATAATAGAATAAAAGAAGCAGAAGTCGCATAATTAACAGATCTGAGGAGGCACCTCAGGGGCACTTTAGTCCTTTGAGGCATACGCCTCATCTGGATTGCCAAAGGCTATAGCCTCAAGGCAGTTTTCACATAAAAATACATCGAGGCATACACCTTCGCATCTCGAGGTGAATTTTTTAGAACTATGATTGATACTAATATCAAAATGATCCATCATATATGTTGAAATCCCCACTCACAAGTTGTTCGGCCATACATATCTCTAAGCAAGTCAACATACAAAAAGACACCCCTCTTTTCTCGAGAATCCTTTATACGATTTATTTATGTACAGTGTCATAAGGCCTCCAAATAAATAAAGACCATACAACGATCCTTCTTACTTCGGTAGAAAACCTCCATCAAATGCCTCAGAGGTGTACGGCGACCAATTTTCAACCTCTTTTTAATTATACCGTCCCACAACTTCATTGTACGACTTGTCAATTTGATACTCATATAGTTTGCATAATGTAATATTGTTGGAAAAATAGAAAGAGTTGTTTATTCTTTGAGCCCTAGGCTCTCTTATATAGGAAGAGGTCTATGGGCAAATTACATAAAGAGACAGAAGAGAAGGAAAATATAAACGATACATAAATAAGAAATATATCTCTACACTCCCCCTCAAGATGGAGCATAGATATCTATCATGCTCAGCTTGGATGAACATTTCCGGAAGGGCATTCTAAGTAGGGCCTTGGTGAAAATGTTTGCCGTCTGGTCCCCTGAGCTGACATGGGATGTAGAAATGAATCCCTTCTGGATCATGTCACGTATATAATGGCAATCAACCTCAATGTGCTTTGTCCTCTCGTGGAATGCAGGATTATTAGCAATGAATAAGGTCGCCTGATTGTCGCATTCCAGCGACATGGGAAGAGGAACATATATATCTAGATCTGTTAGGACTGCTTGAACCCACATAATTTATGTACATGCTTGTGTCATAGCTTTATACTCAAATTCGGCACTAGATCTAGCAACAAAAGTTTGCTTCTTACTTTTCCACGAGACAAGTGAATCTCCAACAAATATAGCAAATCCTGATGTGGACTTCCTGTCTTTAGGGCACCCTGCATAGTCTGCATCTGCGCACACCGAGATAGTAATAGTGCCACCCATTTTAAATAGCAACTCTACACCTGGAGACGATTTAAGATACCTTAGTATCATCTGTATAGCATCCATATGTACCTGACGAGGTTTTCCCATGAATTGGCTCACCCGACTGACTGCAAATGAGATATCGTGTCTGGTAGTGGTAATATAAAGAAGCTTTCCGACCAGTTCCCTGTATCTTCTCCTATCATCCTCATCGGTGTCATCATCATAAAGCTTCATGCTTGGATCCATGGGTGTAGTCGCAGGTCGACATCCAAGTATACCCGTGTCACTTAACAAGTCAGTGACATATTTTCTCTAAGTCATCACAAGCCCTTGTTGATTTCTGTCAAACTCCAATCCCAGAAATTATCTAAGAGCTCCTAAATCCTTGGTAACAAATTCACGACCCATAAATTCTTTTACCCTCTTTATTCCCTACATATCATCTCCTGTTCATCAACATACACCATAATAGCAGTCATACCTCTGGAGGTCCTCTGTACAAAAAGAGAGTGATCTGCATTCAACTGTTTAAACCCCTATTTCTTAAACAAATCTGAGAGCTTTTGGAACCAAGCTCTTGAGCTCTGCTTAAGGCTATAGATTGCCTTATGAAGTCTACATACCTGTGAACATTCCCTCTCAACAGCAAACCCCGACGACTGTTGCATGTAAACTTCCTCCTAAAGATCACCATACAGAAAGGCGTTCTTGACATCCAACTGAAACAGGTCCAATCTCGAACCACGATAATAGACAAAAGAATCCGTAAAGTAGAATTACGAGCAACAGAGGAGAAGGTGTCAAGATAATCCACCATGTATGTCTGAGTAAACCCGCGGGCAACTAGTCAGACCTTGTACCTATCAATGCTACCATCTGCATTTTGCTTCATTGTAAATACCCATGTGTAACTTACTATAGACGCCCTAGTGGGTGCTGGGACAAGGCTCCAAGTACTTCTTGACTGAAGGGCAACCATCTCTTCTTCTATAGCTAATCGCCATCGACCGTCCTTCAAAGCCTCCTGATAACTCCGTGGAATGACCACGACAGACAATGCAACTGAAAATTTCCCGAATTCCCCAGTCAGGCGATCAAAGGAGACCATGGATGCGAAAGGATATGACGTATAGCTACGCTTCTGCTTCCGAAGTGCAATAGGTAAGTCCAGATCAGCAACCTCCGCGTCTGTCCCCTGTAGAGAACCCTGCTCAGGTAGACCATCAGACCCATCATTAGAAAATGTGCATTCAGAACATACTTCATTCGTGCTAGATGATGAGCGGTGACTGTTGGAGAAAAATAAGAGCCTTGTTATTTCTGAGAACCCTAGGCTCTCTTATATAGTAGAGAGGCCTATGGGTAAATTACATAAAGTAGAAAACAGAAAAAGAGAATAAGAAAGAGACACATATGAAATATGAAAATACAAATATCTTCACACTCCCCCTCAAGCTGGAGCATAGATATCAATCATACTCAGCTTGGATGAACACTTCTGAAATGATCCTCTGGGCAGTGGCTTGGTGAAGATGTTCGCGGTTTGCTCTCCATAGCTGACATGGGAAGTAGAGATCAGGCCCTTCCGAATCATGTCTCTGGTGTAGTGGCAATCTACCTCAATATGTTTTGTTTTCTCATGGAACGCAGGATTGTTTGCAATGAAGAGGGCAGCCTGGTTATCACAGTGTAACTCCATGGGTAGAGGAAGCTCTACATGTAGATCACATAGCACTGCTCGGACCCACATCATTTCTAGACTTGCTTGAGCCATAGCCCTGTATTCGGACTCGGCACTTGATCTTGCTACAATAGTTTGTTTCTTGCTTTTCCAAGAAACGAGAGAAGTGCCAACAAATATTGCAAATCCCGAAGTCGATTTCCTATCCTTAGGACAACCTGCATAATCCGCATCAGCATATGCGGATACAGAGAGTGTGTCTCCTTTCTTGAATAGTAATCCTGAGCCTGGAGATGATTTTAGATATCTCAATATCATATATATTGCGTCCATATGTACCTGTCGAGGTTGCTCCATGAATTGACTCACTCGACTCGCTGCAAATGCAATATCCGGTCTGGTAATTGTAACATAAATGAGTTTTCCAACTATCTCTCTGTATCTTCTCTTATCGACTTCATCTATATCATCATCATATAGCTTCATGCGAGGATCCATAGGAGTCGTGGAAGGTCGACATCCAATCATGCATGTATCTGCAAGCATATCTGTAACATACTTTCTTTAGGTCATCACAAGACCCTGTGTATTTCTAGCAAATTCCAACCCCAAGAAATACCTTAGGGTGCCCAGATCCTTAGTCACAAATTGACTGCCCAGAAATTCTTTCGTCGTCTTGATTCCCTGCTCATCATCTCCTGTAACAACAATATCATCAACATACACCATGATAGCAACAGTACCTCTAGACGTCTTCTGCACAAATAAGGAATGGTCTGCATTTGACCTCTTGAATCCCTGTCGTTCAATCAGATCTGAAAGCTTTTGAAACCACTCTCTAGGACTCTGTTTAAGGCCATATATTACCTTATGGAGTCTACAAACCTGTTGACACTCCCCCTCAGCAGCAAACCCCGGAGGCTGCTGTATATAGACCTCCTCTTGTAGATCTCCATATAAAAATGCTTTTTTAACGTCAAGCTGGAATAACGGCCAATCACGTGCTACAGCAACTGAAAGAAGGACACGTAAAGTAGAATGTCGAGCAACTGGAGAAAACGTGTCCAAGTAATCAACTCCATAGGTCTGAGTAAAACCACGTACCACGAGCCTTGCCATGTACCGATCAAGGCCTCCATCTGCATGGTATTTAATAGTAAACACCCACTTGCAACTAACAATAGACGCTCCGGGAGAGGAGAAACAAGTGTCCAAGTTCTACGGGACTGCAACGCGACCATTTCTTCTTCCATAGCAAGACGCCATTTGCTATCTTGTAGTGCCTCCTGATAATTGCGTGGAACTTCTACTGCAGATAGAGCTACTGCAAATCTCTTGAAATCGCCTGTAAGACGATGAAAAGAGACCTGGGAAGCAAGTGGATAGGAAGCACAAGTACGCCTCTGCTTTTTAATAGCGATAGGCACGTCCAAATCTCCATGATCATCATCCTGTTGTGTTCCCTGTATCAATAGATCCTCAGACTCATCGTTAGAAATCAAGTTATCAGAACCAACCTGAGGACTGTTGGATGACGGACCATGACCATGAGCAGAGGAGGACCGACGAGTATAGTACTTTGGTAACAGGGGGACAATGGTTACTGGAGGTGGTAAAGGTGGAGGTGGAGGTATGACAGGAGGGGGTGGAGGAGATAGCATAGAAGGTAACTGACTCATAGGAGGAGGTGGCACGAAGACTTCAGTATCAGAATGGGAAGTAGTCATTGTCACCTGTAGGAGAGAAAAATATCACAGCTTCAAAGAATGTGACATCAGCGCTAACAAAATATTTTCGACGCAGCGGATCAAAGCAATGATATCCCTTTTGTGTCCTGGGGTATCCTACAAACACACATTTGATAGCCCTGGGAGAGAGCTTATCAAGACCTGGCACCAACTGATGGACAAAACCAACACAGCCAAAGACACGGGGTGGAAGAGAGAACAACTCCTTCTCAGGAAAGGCTATAAAGAGAGGAGTTTTCTCACCCAAGACAGACGAGGGCATGCGATTTACTAAGCAAGGTCTTAAATGTCGGTTTCGGTCACCTTTTCGGTACCGACCAAAACAGAATTTCGATGGAATTTCGGTGGAATTTCGACCGAAATTTTGGTCATTTTGATCATTTTTTGTACTAGGACCCCCATATTTCGGTAATTTCGGTCATTTCGGTCGAATTCCGATTTCGACTGGATATCGATATTCGACAGGAATTCGACCGAATTTCGCTGAAATTTGAGGCCATGTTACTAAGTAGCAAGCTGTGAGAACCGCATCACCCCAGAACGAGCGTGGAGCATGACTCTGAATAAGTAGGGTTCTAGTGATATCCAATAGATGGCGATTTTCCGCTCTGCAACACCATTTTGTTGTGAAGTGGATAAGTTTGATGAATTATACCACGAGATGAAAAGAACAAGGACAGCGCTCTGGTACAAAACTCCAATGCATTGCCAGAACGCACAATTTTCACAGAAGAAGAGAAAACATTTTTAACTTCATTGATAAACATTTGAATCACATCTCCTGCATCAGATTTATTCTTCAATAAAAACACCCAAGACAGGCGAGAAAAATCATCTACTACAACCAGATAGAATATGTGTCCCTGGTGTTCAAAAACACGACTTGGACCCCAAATATCAATATGGACTAACTCGAACAAGGAGCTACTGCTCCAACTCTGACAACTCAGGAAAGTAGACCGATGATGCTTTCCCAACTGACACGCTTCACATTGGAATGACGACTTCGGAGAAATCTGGGGCAAAGCACGACACATCTTCTGAAGAGGGAGGTGACCAAAACGGAGATGCCAGGTATATGGAGAGTCTGATCTTGTAGAATGGAGAGATGCACCGACATAAGGAGTATGGACCAGACAATAGAGACCATTCTTCTCACAGCCACAGCCAATCACTTTGCCCGAGGGTATGTCCTGAAAAACAAGAGACAATGAATCAAAAATAGCTCGACAGCTTAAATCCTTTGTAATCTGGCTAATGGACAGTAAATTCATAGAGAAATCGGGAGCGTATAACACATTCTACAATCTCATGGAAGGTGTCAAGTTAATCTCCCCCTGTCCTGTGATCGGTGAATGTGTCCGATTGGCTATCACCACAGTTCGTCCTGAAAAGACCGGTCTATATGAAGTGAGCTGCTCTTTGTCCCCACAGAGATGATGTGTCGCTCCAGAATCTATAATCCAGTTTGTAATCATAGATCCATCACAAGAGATGAGAGCATAAGAACTATCTGAAGTACTGGTTGTGGCAGGTGAACTGGCAGAGGCAGAGATGGCCACATCTGACTGACCTCCAAGAGCAGTATCAGGAGGCATGATATTCCTCAGTCTGGCAACAAGATCATCGAATCGCTGGTCCAACGAGGAAGGTGCAGGAGACTCAACTTGTTATGCTACCCGAGCCGATGCAGCAAAGCCATGCTTAGAATAGCATGTATCCTCGGAGTGACCAGGCGACGACAATAACTGCATGGTTGACGAATCCGACCCCCATGACCCTAGGGGCCACGGCCACGAAAGGTAGAGGAGCCACCTCTATCCCTGGAGGCTGATATCGTTGAAGGTGTCTAGCTGGCAGTCGAGCTTGGGACAGTAATTCGACTCAGTCGACGAAAAGCTTCCTCCATAGGAGGAATAGTAGCGTCAGCAAGAATCTGAGACCGGGCAGCATCGTATTCTGGATCAAGGGCAGCCAGGAATACACCTACCATGGTAGCATTCATGTACGTCTTCTGCTGCTCAGGAGTCGCCGTCAACGGCATGAAGCTATGGAGCTTCTCAAACATCCCTTGTAGGGATGTGTACAGTGAGTGAAGGGGGCGCCCATTCTGCTTGACTGTAAAAATATCATGTTGCAGCTGAACTATCTTGGTCTCGTTCCGCGCCTGCGAATATGTCGCCGCTAGAATATCCCACATAGCCTTAGCCGTGGGTTGATGTAGTACATCGTTGGCGATTTCTATCGTCAACGTCCCAGATAGCCAGACTTTGGCATACGCATCATCCGCCTCCCACGAGGCATTCACCCCAGTCTTCTCCACTGGCTCCTCTTCGGTAAGAATATGCTTCTTACCATTCGACTTCATCGGGCTCATGAACTGCATAACCCAGAGCTCATAATTTGTCCTGTCTATTTTCACAATAGATGCTGGACCTCTGAATGCGCCAGTGGCGGGTACATCAACCTTATTCTCAGACATATTGCCGAAAGAAGACTGCTATGGGTGCAAGAAATCGAAGTTTGTGTGTCTACACAGACATATATGGGTTTGGGTGCACGTGTAGACTCATGCACACCAACCCAACAACCAACTGACGAAGCTGAGGCGGCGCGCGAGCACGAGACAACATGCGAGGCGCGCGGTCCGCGCGAGGCGTGCGCGCGGGCCTTGCTGGGGAGAAGCGCAAGGCTACGGCACCGGAGAGGAGGCGGCGGCGCGCAAGGAGAGGGCGGGAGGTAGAATTAGGGTTTTTCGGGAATCGAGAGCTCCGGTCTAAGACAGTCGCTCTGATACCATGTTGGAGAAAAATAAGAGCTTTGTTATCTCTGAGAACCCTAGGCTCTCTTATATAGTAGAGAGGCCTATGGGTAAATTACATAAAGTAGAAAACAGAAAAAAGAATAAGAAAGTGACACATATGAAATATGAAAATACAAATATCTTCACAGTGACCATGAGCAGAAGCAGGCCGACGAGTATGGTGATGCGGCAATGGTGGGACTGGGACCATGGGATTTGGCAGAGGTGGCGATGGTGGTGGTGACGATGGTGGTGATGACAGTAGTAGTGGTGATGGTGGAGGTGAAGGAGGTGATGATGATGGTGGTCATGTATATTTCATCACCAGAGTTTGAGGAAGATAACCGATCACCTGTAGGAGAAATACATGACGGACTCGAAAAAGGTGACATCGGCACTAACATAATACCTCAAGCGCATAGCATCATTACATATGTGCCCTTTTTCTATCCTGGAGTACCCGACAAAGGTACACTTGACAGCTCTAGGAGAGAGCTTGTCAATCACTGGAGACAACTGGTGGACAAAGGCAACCGAGCCAAACACACGAGGAGTAAGTGAGAATAATTCCTTTTCAGAAAAAAGCAAGAGAGAAGGGAATTTTCTCACCCAAGACCGACGAGGGCATGCGATTAATAAGATAGCATGTTGTAAGAACAACATCGCCCCAAAAAGAATGCGAAGCACGACTCTGAATGAGAAGAGTCATCGTAACATCAAGCAAATGACGATGCTTCCTCTCTGCAACACCATTTTGTTGGGAAGTATAGGCACATGATGTTTGACGAATAATACCTTAGGAATAAAAATAATTGGAAAGAGTATGAGTACAGAATTCCAAGGCATTGTCAGTTCTCACAAATTTCACAAAAGTAGAAAACACATTTTTTACTTCAGTTAGAAAAATTTTGACATCTCCGGCTTCAGATTTATTCTTTAATAAAAAGACCCAGGGCAGACGCGAGAAATCATCAAGTGCAACAAGATAAAACATGCATCCCTGGTGATCAGGAACACGATTGGGACCCCAAATATCTATATGAAACAACTCAAAAATAGAGCTACTGCTCCGACTCTGACGACTGGGGAAGGAAGACCAATGATGCTTTCTCAATTGACATACTGCACGTTGAAAGGACAAACGAGGAGAGATATGAGGCAGAACACGACACATTTTTTAGAGCGGGAGATGACCAAAGCGCAAGTGTCATGTGAAGGGTGAGACAGGTCCAGCAAAAAGAGAGGAAATTCCGGCATAAGGAGTTCGAACTAAGCGATAGAGACCGCCCTACTCACGGCTACATCCAATCACCTTGCCCGTAAGGATGTCCTGATATACAAGAGAAGATGGGTCAAAAATAGCTCGACAATGTAGATCCTTCATAATATGACTAATAGATAACAAGTTCATAGAGAAGTCAGGTGCATGCAACACATTTTGTGGATGCATAGATGACGTCAAGCTAATCTCCCCCTGTCCAATGATTGGGGAATGAGTGTCATCTGCAATAACCACAGTTCGTCCTGGAGGAACCTGTATGTATGATGTAAGTTGACCCATGTCTCCGCATAAGTGATGTGTGGCACCGGAATCCATAATCCATTCTATAACATCAGATCCACTACTGCTAGTAAGTGCATAAGTACTACCTGAAGTACTGGAGGAGGCTGAAACAGCCACATCAAAATGACTCCCAGAGGCCGATGAAGACATAACATGATTGGCAGGAGGTATAATGCCCCTCAATCGTGCTACAAGGCCATCAAATCGTTGATCCAAAGAGGAAGCAGCCGAGGGCTCAATCTGCTCAGCCACTCGAGCAGAGGCAGGAAATCCATTCTTGGAGTAGCATGTATCCTCTGTATGTCCAGGACGATGGTAAAAAGTAGAGGGCTGACGAACACGACCTCCTCTGCCACGAGGTCCGCGTCCACGAAACTGAGAAGAGCCTCCTCGACCTTGGGAGGCTTCCATCGCTAAAGAAGTCTGACTGGCAGTAGTAGATGGGACAGTGATCCGACTGAGCCTGCGGAAGGCTTCCTCCATGGGAGGAATAGTAGCATCTGCCAAAATCTGGGAACGAGCCACCTCATACTCAGGATCAAGGGCTGCCAGGAATACACCAACCATGGTGGCATTCCTATAAGTCTTCTGTTGCTCAGGAGTAGATGTGAGAGGCATGAAGCTATAGAGCTTCTCGAACATCCCATGCAAGAATGTATATAGCGAGTGAAGAGGCCATCCATTCTGCTTGATAGTAAAGATATCATGCTAGAGTTGTAGAATCTTTGTCTCACTCTTTTCCTGTGAATAAGTAACAGCAAGAATATCCCACATCGCCTCGGTTGTGGGCTGATGGAGTATATCACCGACGATCTCTATTGCTAATGTACATGATAGCCAGACCTTAGCATATGCATCATCCGCCTCCATGAGGCGTTAACCCCAGTATTCTCAGCCGGCTCTTCCTCGGTAAGAATGTGTTTCTTACCCGTAGACTTCATCATGCTCATGAACTACATAGCACACAGTTCATAGTTTGACCCGTCCATCTTTACTATAGGGTGCAGGATCTCTGAAGGCGCCTGTGGAGGGGATATCTACCTTGCTTGATGACATGACGGCTAGAGAAGACTAAGGTTGAAGACTAGACAAGTGTTTGTCTACACTGACATAGAGAGATTTGGTTGCATGTGTAGACTTATGCAACCAATCTCATCAAGAGAGAAGACTCGGCGGCGGTGGCCCCATTAGAAAAGGGAGGTGCAGTGGCACCTCTTGGAGAGAAGAGGTGCAGGGGCCGAAGCGAGAGGCTATAGGGCCGGGCGGCGGCACCTCTTGGAGAGAGGGCTGCAAGGTCATGTGACAGTGAAAGCTATAGGGTCGATCGGCGGGACCCTAGGTGGTAGGGTCGGGCGGTGGTGCCCTAGGCGTGGGCCAAGCGACGGGGCATGTGTGGGCCGGGCGAGGGGGCCCGCGAGGGCTGGGCGATGGGAGGAGGGGCCGCGAGGGCCGGGCATCGAGGTGGCAGGACCCACGAGGGCCGGGCGGCAGGAGCCCTAAGCGGCGCGCATGAGAGAGAGGCTTGAGGTGGGGTTTAGGGTTAGGATTTCTGTACATGATCTCCAGTCTAGGAACGTCGCTCTGGTATCATGTTGGGAAAATAGAAAGAGTTATTTATTCTATGAGCCCTAAGTTCTCTTATATATGGAGAGGCCTATGGGCAAATTACATAAAAAGTTAGAAGAAAAGGAAAATATATAAACGATACATAAATAAGAAATATATCTCTACAGATATATCTCCCTTGTTCTTGTATAAATAAAGGTATTATCTTTTCTACATTCATTTGCTATTTTCTTACTTTTCAGATATTATTAAATAACTTTGTAGATCAAGCAATGCCTTCCTCACCGAAAATCTTCCAAACATCTTAGTAATATCATTTAGGTCCTACTATCCTTTGAATTCATTGATAACAAGCATATTCGGGTGGGTTCCAAACATGCGAACTCCTGATGGCTAACTCCATAAAACCATTCTCATTGAAAAGCACACAAAAATAATTCTTTTACCATGATTTTTATATCACTAGCCTGCTAATATTCTTTCATTCTCATCCATCATACACCTAACTTGCAGAGATCATCGGTTGCTCTATTCCCTAGACTTATCTAGCTTGAAAATATTTGTCGGACCTTACTTTGAGTCAAGTTTCACATACATACGCTCTTAAGCTCTGTTCTTTCTTCATTAACTGCCATCTTATGTGGACGAAAACAATATGTTCCAAACCATGCAAAACATTTTCTTTTTCTTTTTTTTTTGAATTTCCAAGATATCGTAACGGGGGATGTGCACAGTTGAACCTATCCTGCACAGGGATATTTCGTTCTCCAGCTCCATGAATTCACTTGATACCTGTCATGCATGGAGCTATGTTCATATTTAACGACTCCAAGACTCATCAGAGAGTACATGCCACTTCCAACATCAGTGTTTATATTTAACGACTAAGAAAGACACATACACCATGATCACATGTAACATATTATGAGTGAAATTGCCCTGATAGTTTCCTGAAGACCTGGTCCAGATTCAGAGCTCGTTGCCAACTTTATCGGTGTTTAATGTGCCTCCAAGACCATAACCAGGCTTCTGTTGGCTATCTGAGCTAGAGGGCATCATAATACTATGACAAATATGATGCAAGCCCGGTGACTAAAGTCCTCGCCAATAGTAAGTATGAAATATAAAAGACAATACTACATTTTCTCCTTTCATGAAAAGGACCAATCTATGAATATCAACCATTTTTTTTAGAAGATGATTAAAAAATTTAAAGATACCGTCTCAAAGAGGATCTCAGAGGGAGTCTATTGCTATTAACCAATTCCACGTAGATTCAAGCAAAAAAAGAAGTCAATAAATTCTAGTAAAGAAAAATAGTTTCTATAAAAATGATATCACAAAAGCACAAATTCTATACCAGCACAGATGAATTTCTTTTTATGAGACTAGTCATCAAAAACTCATGTACCCACTTAATGGTCTAGTGGTAGTACAGTGTGTCTCCCACACAAAAGACCAGGGTTCAAATCCCACTCTTGCAGGGGTTGCGTTAGGTAGTCGACGGCCAGCGTAAAAAATAGTCGAATCTTTCAACATGGATTTGAGCAAGAATCCATGTAGCCGACCCTACTTATAGTGGGAGAAGGCTTAGTACATTTTTTAGTCATCAAAAACTCATCAGCACAAGCAACATAGTACAAAGTCTGCAATAGAGCAAACTATTTTTTTTTGAAGTCTAACACTTCGGGGGAGGCACGGCGCGGTGCTCGCCCCAAACTTTTTATTAAAAAAGCGAAGGAACAAAACAGTGAGCGCTACATCTGGACTGAAGAAAAGATAAAAGGAGAGCTGGGATCGAGAAGATCCCGCAAGATCCCCCCAAACAAAGATGCTACATCAACGACCGGTCATGGGAAAGCCTAGCTGCATGCGCGATAACATTCTCCTTGTAGAATCTTTGTCCCCTAAAAATCGCCGCATTACGCCCCAGCCAAATCGCCCAAACGTACGCGAGGAGACCAATGAATTCCCCTCGCGACCTATCCTTATTTGCCCTGATAGAGTCCCAGAAGGCCACCGAAGTCGAAGAGTTGATCCACGGGAATGCGGGCCTCCACCCACACAGCAGAAGTGGCTGGACACAGGAAGAAAAGGTGCAATAGAGAAAACTATATTAACATGTGGATTCACCCATGGAGGCTACAAACCAATCACAATATTAAAAATCATTTTAACGTGTCATCTTCCCTCTTAAACAAGGTTTAAAAAAGCGTGAGGCGGTCCGAGACGTTTTCCCGAAATGTGAGGCGAGGTGTAAGCCTCGATTTTTTGGAAAGAAAAAATAAAACTAAGCAAAACACATTAAATATATAATAATAATAAAATTTGCTAAAAACACATTCAAAAATAATTTCACACTAGTAAAAGATACAACACATAAACGATAAAAGCATTGAAGTTCATAAAAACTAATATTAGGCCACTAATTTGTGGAATATCAAGTTCCAACTCCAACTGTACATACGGGAGTAGTGTATAGACTCCCCCCAGGTTACAGCTCTATGTACCCACATTACATGTGAATCTTGTAAATCCATGTCTTCGTGTTTGCTTTGTTGTGTCTGTATGTGATTGCTTCCGCTTTTAACAACAAAACGTAATAATTATTTTACTCCATGTGTTTCTTTTCAACCGTGCTTCTTCACATATTTTAAGAACAACCAAATAACAACATCAAGTTGCAAACTTGAAACGAGTATAAAAATTTTATTATAATTCAAACACAATCGCATATGTTGTGTACAATATAACTAGTATGTGTCGATGCAATATGATAATTTGAAGATGATGTATAAAAGATCATTAAGCCTCGTTTGTTTCAAGCAATCTATTCTCTTTGTATGGACCTATTTATAGAAATATGCAAGGTTTAACATGAAAACAAAAATACTAGCATAAAAATATGTAATGCTTAGGGCAGAATAGGATCATGTGCAAAGCACATAACCCAAAAGTAAAAAAAAGCCTCACACTTGAGGCTAAAGCTTCCGCCTCACCTTGGCCGCCTCACCACCTCATACGCCTCACAGCACAGGCTTATGCCTCAACTTCTGGATGAATCTTATGCCTCACCGCCTCGAGGCGTGCCTTTTAAAACAATGCTCGTAAACAAGTAGTATTTCTCTGCAACGAGAGGACCCACGAACGCTACCAAAGGATTGGTTAGGTCAATAGTCTACGAGGGGAGAGGCGCTTTAAAGTAAAAGCATCCTTTCCTTCAGAAAAAAAACATCTATAAATGAACGTAGAAATTCAACTCGATCGTGCCCGTAGATCAAAGTAAGAGATAAATGGAATGAATAAAAAGAATGATAGTGGAAGAAAAGCTAAAAATAACCTCTTTTTCCACAACGAATCATCTGCACCATGTTCTTTTTATTTGGGTGCCACAATGGAATTCTTGAAAAGCACTTCAGTGTCACAAACTCTTTAATTAGCATGCATTTGCTAGTAAATATAATATGAACATATATAAGTTCCACCCCTTCTCATTTGGCAGGTGGCTACCCAATAAAGTTGGTCCACCCCTTTTCCTTTTTGAAAAAAGTTCCTTACATACTTAAACCTATAGGTGAGATTATAAGTACCAATACATACTTGAGTGACATATTGATCATAGTAGAGGAGCATGTTCAACTTGTCTAGATTTGATCATGACTTGTAATATTGGGCTAGGATTGATTATGGGAACATTATCCTTATTCTCATGAGACATCTCACACAAGCTTGCAAAGGTCAGTAGTTGGTATTCAGTCTGTTGGGTCATTGATTAAGGATTAATGGACGGTCGGACAGTTGGAGTATACATTAGATGGGTAATTGGATCTCTCCATGATCCAATTACCTCCCACTCATGTTTAGTCCCACATCTACTATTTGTAGGAATCAGTCTGTCTGTGTGGTTATATAAGGAGCCCAACACACCAAGTACTCGTTGAGAGATTCGATACAGAAGATCTGACCCTTTGAAGCCTTTTCTCATGGTTTCATCCCGCTCCTCACGGAGTAGGGTATAAAATCTGAGTGTTCGCTTTTATACTTTTATGTTTTTTATTTTGCTTCCGCGTTTATATTTTAACACGGGTAACGAGTCAGTTTTAAATTTTTAAAATTATTTTAAATATATAATTCATTATATATATTCTTATATATCTACATAGATTTGGACATTTTCAATACTATTATCGTAACAAAATAAAAGAATCAATTGAATTCAAATCAAATATTAAGCATCTTAGATTTAATTTAATTTTAAAAATCAGAAAAGAGCATAAATGGTTGTCAAAGACAAGTCGAAGAAAAGTCAGTTGACCAAGTTGACTCATCAGACCGATTAATCGGTAAGATAAGTACTGACCAACTAATCTCTATTCAGTCAACCACCCCACCTACCCAACTAATCAGACCGCTAATCGGCCTAGTCGGCTGATTTTGCAAGATTGAACTCCCAACTCGTCAAAGTTTGGACATTACAACCAAGAAATGACCATTTCATCTTACATCCACCTCATAAACTAGAAATAGGAAGGTATAACATCTCATCCCCACTAATACACAGCACATGATTCTTGTAGAGATCACCTCCTCACCTAATCATAAAACCTTCATAACAGTCCTAGTCATTCTCAATAGTCAAGCATGTATCTGCACCTTGGCATAGTGATCAGCAGTAGACAGTTTCACCTTTCATTTGTACTGTAATATATTTACTTCATGCCGCACAATGATACATGTTTTGCATTGATGACAGTCTCACATTTAAGGTTACATCAATGCTTGCTTAACTTTTTCAAATAAAAATAAGCTCATTCAAGAAGAAAGAAAGACTCAGGTCTAGGGATGAAAATGGTCGGATAAGGATACGAATGTAGGTATAATCGTATCCTTATCCATTTTAAAATAAGAATACGAATACGGATACGAATATTGACAGATGTGAAAAATGTGTTACATATCCTTAAAAACGAATATGAATGTAAAACGAATACGAATCACATAGGAATAATGACAGAAATATTTAATGATTAACAAAAATATACATGTTTAGGATGGTTTACACATAAAATAGATATATCATATATAGTAATTTCATAACAATTATATCAACGATGGTGAATGGAATCATATTTGTTACGCATAATTATAAATAAATTTATCACTATACTTTTGTACGAAAATGAATATACGAATACGAATGCGAATATTAGCAAATGTCAAAGTGATATCCATATCCGCATCCATTTTAAAACGAATACAAATTCGAATGTCAAAATATGTATAAAACGAATACGGTAGCGGATCGGATACGAATATATTCACATTCGTTTTCACCCTTCAGACCACAATGTTTCTTCTAAAAAGATATTTGATATATAGCCCAAAATCATATTGTTTTCTTGTAGGTATATTTTATTTTCCTGTTGCAAATTTTTTTATTATTGAATGGTCAATGTTAAGAGGTGACTTTTAGATGAACGGTTGCATCTTCTATTTATTTGTTACTGAATATGGTGAATGAAATAATATTTTAATTAGATTTTGGCCTTCATTCCTCATCAATTTGGTCCTCTCTCCTCTTCTACTCTTAGTCTCAATTCTGAACTGTGTTTCTTCTTCTCCCTCATGTGGCTTTATGTGCTTCTCTCCTAACTCCGTAACATCTTCTAGCATTCTTCTTACGAATTACCTGTGCAACTAAGAATGTGTCACTTCTCCAAAAAAATCCAACATATGACAATATTATGGTCATTGTGTTGTATGGAGAGGAAGCCTCATAGCCCACAGAAACTATTATATGAGTGACGGCTTAAGACCAAGCCTAAACTATGACATGTGGTGGGGCTGCAATATTATATCTCCAAGTATCGAACGGTAGCATCGCATTTATCAATTCAGTTACCTTAAGACAATAAAGCTTAAATCAATATCCAAAACACATGGATTCAGCATGCTGCTACGTCGCACATTTAGGTTAAATAACTCAAATAATCTGTTTATCTTGCACAATGCAATCTGTGTGAAATTTCATACAGAAGCATTATCCTGGATGCAATTCATTAGATAGTACATTTTGTCTAGGTGCATGATACATATTCTTTGACAAAAAGTGTCGCAACAGTTAGCAACTGTGTTGGATTCACTGAATCTTGAATAGAAAAAAATGGCAGAGATATCTCTCACTTTAAATAGGTCAGCTACATGGCTTCTTGCTCAAATCCATGTTGAAAGATCCGACTATTTTTACACTGGTTGTCAGCTACCTAACGCAACCCCCACAAGGGGGATTTGAACCCTGGTCTTTTGGGTGGTAGGCACTGCACTGCCCCCAGACCATTGCATAGATTTGAAATAATTTGTGGTAATGAATATACGGCATTAGAACTGAGTCATTTAGATGTTAGTTGCATGAAAATCCTCCTTTGCATCTTATGCACATTACCTTCTACTTCTGCTAAGCAAAGAGAGGATGGAATGACCAGAGCATAGTGTTTATACGGTTTGATTGTTGTCATTTATAATTTCATCAAAAGAGACCTTAATCATAATATACTGAAGAAACTTTCAGAAATTTAAGAATCACCTTATTAGCTCTTTGGCCTCATCTTCATTAGCAAAACAAAGATCAATATGACCAGCTTCAAGAAGAGCTAAAAGCGGAGATCTATAATTACGAACCATCTGCAAAGAATTGGTAGATTATTTTCTGTATAAGAATAGGACGGCAGCTTCAAAATTACTAGAATCTGAACTCCTAAACCTCAAAACTGGCCAAATCCATAGATATGAGTAGCCCTTCTTCTTTTGCAATACTTATTGCAGCTTGTATGCATTCCAAGTTTAAATAGGCATATCTCATTAGAAGCCACTGAAAAGAATCAAATCAACAATGAAAATTCTTGAGCAAAACTTCTACTAGATTACCATAGCCATGGCTTCTTACTCTAGAGCCACCAAAATCTTCTTGCCTTAGCTCGCTAGCCTGGAAAAGATCGTGATTAGTGGGAGTATCATCAATATTGATATGCAGGAAACAGGACTACTCTTCCAATACCTGAATCTTTGCAACACTTGAAAGGCATGGCCTCATGGTCCGGTTACCGTCATCGTCAACCAAGCATGCACACTAAAATCCAACCAAGACAGAACATGGTAGATTTTGGCATTCATTAACAACTACACATTGGAAGTTCAGAGCTACCTGTCCAGTGGGTCCTGTCTTCACCCTAAGCCTGGAAAGATCAAGCCCACTTTGACTTGTGAGGTGAAGGAAAAATTGGCCATTTTCATCATCACCACATGCACCAATAATGCCACAAGAGATTCCAAATCCAACTGAAAGACCCCGGACCGTATTAACTATGCTACCACCAGCTATACTCTTTATGCGGTACTCTTCGTCAGGGGAAGGGAGTGCAGAGGTTTTAACTTGATGGAGTATATGCTCCACAACCTCCATGGAAACCTGCTAAAATACATCGAACACAAAATAAGGCAGTTATCAGCAGTAAAAAAAGCATCCAACAGCTCTGTCTAAAGCTTATTAAAGAACAGCAGGCCCCAACCACTCGCATCATTGTCCTTATTCTCTCAAATTGGTTTTCAAATAATAAAGGCAAACACCAAGTTGGCCAGCTTGCTATTAAAGCATATCCATCAACTAGAAATAGGATTAAGGGATACATTGCAAAAAGGATGTTAAATTGGTCATTTACCAACCAAACAAAGGATAAAATGATTAAATCACTATCGAAGGAAGAGAAGAAGATTTCATTGTGATTGTATAAACAACTTGGTTAAAAATTGGAGGTCACAACACAACCATCTAAAGAAGTAGTTCAACTGATCTTGACACCTGACTTGGGTTGGAAAGATCCCATGTCCAAGTCTCTCATAGTATGCTAGCGTGCGAAAGAAAGTTCGTGGACAAAGCAGTTGGAAAACAAAATTCCCTGTATGCATCCGCACAACATGTTTTTGTTACTGCCTTCTGAAAAGGCAACTTTGGATTTAGGCCAAACATTCATTCTCAGGAGCAGTATTTTAAGAGCTACTGATCAAAGCACCTGCTTTGTCTAAAATCAAAGTCATCTTTTCAAAAGGCGGCTTACCTACCGTGCGTAACAACAACAAAATCACGGATGCATAGCAACGAATTTTGTTCTCCAACCGCGGTGGTACCGCATATTTTCATCCTAGTGCGGGGTCTCCGTTAGTATGCCAATTTCTCATTCAATCTCATCCGCACTATTCACCACCAAAATTTTAGTTATCCCAATTTCGAAGCGATCGATATCCTAGAATGGTTTTCATATCATTGCCTCGAGCCGCTGGGACATCAGACGTGTTCTACTCCGGCTCTTATGGGTTAGATAACGAAGGGATAAATAAACGAAATTTAATGTAAAGAGAAGTGGGAGGGAACAGAGGGGGAGTAGACCGGCATGGAGCCGCCGCGGTCGCCGGGGATGGTGTCGAGGAGGGACCAATCAACTCTCGCCACGTGGTCCACCAGGGCAGAGGGCTGTAACCCCACCACCACCGGAGGATGATGATGGTGACGCATGTGGTGGTGGTGGTGGTGATGGTTCCCTTCCGCTCCCATGTCCTGGACGGAGATGGTAGGTACAGAACGGGCCCGAGGAGGACAACACTGCTATCCCGACTCCGCTCCGGTGCCAGTGACCATTTTATAATGACTGGAGGAGTGGTGGAGTGAAAGACTGTTCCTTTTAGGGTAATTTACATGTAAGTCCCTTGTATATTACTGAGGTCTCCACTAGGGTGGAGCATTGGGTCTGACCCGACCCAACCTGCCAAAGTCTGACTCGGGTCCAAAAAAAATTTGCGGGCCTTGGGCCGGGTTGAGGCCCGGATTTTTTTGTTAATTGGAGGGCCCGGGCTCGACCCATGGCCCGCAAAGTCGGGTTCGGGTTGGGTCCGGACTTGGCCCGCTAATTTCGCAAAGAGGAACTCCACTAACTAAAGACTCATCATACCTTTGAGGACCAAGTAGTCGTTGTCGTTCGCTTCTTCTATTGAAGTCCCTGAACCACGCAACCAATCTTGGATACAAATCAAAGCTTCCACTGTGGATGGATCCAATCGACTACAGTGGACATCTAAAATTCGACCTCCTGTGCTGAATGCGGACTCAGAAGCAACTGTGGACACCGGGATTGCCAAAAAATCTCGATCCAATCTAGACAGGATTCGGTACTTGCCTGAATTCACTTTCCACCAATAGATAATATCAAATGATTCATTTTCCTCATCAACAAAATCTGCAGAGCTATCAGCCAAATACATATCAATCTCAGACTTTCCAACTTCCAATCCCATCATCTCTTTTTTCTTTTTGCGAAATTTAGCTTTGTAGTTTTCCTTCTGTCTTTCCACAACAGATCCACATGTAGTATCACTAAGCATAATAGGTGATTGAGATTGTATACTTTCTGTAGCCAGCGAGGATTGGAATCGTGAAGAGTATTCCTCATAAATTTTATATGTGGTTGTCTCAACCTCACTCATGAAATCATCCACCTCAGAATCTGAATAGACTTTTGATAGGCAAAATCGAATATACTCGAACTTGTAACGAGGATCTAGGGCGACGGCTATTGCCAAAGGTAATCAAATTCGACACTCATTCTTGCTGCCATACTTCTTATGGTGAAGTCTTCACTTGTGAATAAAATATTCAACTCCCTTTTTACCTCAAATATTTGGTTAAAAAACAAATTTGAGGTCGAATATAGATGTCCAGAAAAAACTTTGGTCGCCGTATAAAATACTTCCAAAGCCGCACAAATATTATATGCTTTCTTCCATTCTCCAATGTTAGGGATGTCAAACAAATAAGGATCACGTGACTTCATGCAAGAAAAAACTTTCATATAATACAAGGCTGACTGTAGCATTAAAAAGGTGGAATTCCATCTTGTGCTTACATCTAGAACGAGTCCCTTACATGTAGAAACTCCTTCTAACTTTGCGACTTCTTCAAATTCCTCCATTCGGCGTTGTGAGCATTGAACATACTTCACCAAATTTCTGATTTTAGTAACAAATTCTTTGATTTCAATTAATCCATCTTGAACGACTAAATTTAAAATATGTACCCAACATCGAACATGGAAAATCCTCCCATTGAGAATAAGATTCGACTTAGGGCCAAAATGATCAATCAAATTGCTAATTACCACACCGCTAGACGATGCATTGTCCACGGTAACAGTGCACAAATTTTTAATACCCCATTCAGATAAACAATGGACAATCATATCAGAGATATTACCGCAGGTATGCGGAGATGAGAGGACACAAAAACTCAAATTTTTTTTCTTAAAAGTCCATTGCTCATCAATATAATGGCCGGTGATAGCGATATAACCAATTGTTTGGATTGATGTCCATAAGTTTGTTGTTATGCAAATCCTGTTGGAAGAATTTTTAATCTCATCTTTCAACTTGATATTCTCAATATCATACATTTTTATGCAATCACTTCTTAATGTGGAGAGAGAAACGGGCTTGAACCTCGGTTGAAGATTTGACAAGAAAATCTCAAATGCATCTTTCTCAAGTAAGTGAAAAGGTAATTCATGCTGAATAAATACTCGAGTCAGATCTTCTCGACATCTATCATGATCAAATTTCCAATTCCCTAGTGTGTTGGTTGCATTCTGAGATGTTGTAAAATTTAGTAACTGACGGCCTTCATTTTTACTTCTACTGTGTATACAATATTTATCAACATATCTCTTCAAATAGCTAGTCCCACCTTGAGATCCACATGATAAAATCTGGTGACATTTTAGACACTCGCATTTCTCTACACCATTGTCCTTCTTCTCAATTATTTTACAATTTTTCCAAACATCTGATAAAAACGTTTGGGGTGTTTGCGTCCCCCTCTGTCGATCTCAATCGGAGAACCGCGATTGCCCGCCACGGTTTCATTTGCATCATCAGTTCTTATATTAATGACATCCATAATCTAACAAACCAATAATAAAATTTATTTACAACCAATTAAATAGCTAACAACATAACTACGTAACTAAATTTACAAGGTAATGGATATTTATTTACATAATTTTAAAATTATCCATAAACATGCATATTACATTTACAAGGAAAAGGAAATGTATCACATGTATAAAATTCTAATATACATTATGCTATACGTGTGTAGAAACGATGCCTTCCTACATCAAAGGACCTGATATTACATCAGCACTCAGCAGATTGAATTAATGGAAACATCTCTATTATATTAAATCATTATGAATTGGTATTAACACAAAGGGTATGAAATATATCATCATTCAAATTAAACATTCAAGGCAATGCAAAGTTTCTGATTTTGAGTTCTTACCATGCAAATTATGATCCTTCGAATGTATGACAATGTGACGTCTATCCAATATAAGTCGAGGAGGATCACAATGAGAAGACGATGAGAGCGGATGACGTGTTGATGAACAATATTATTGAGTCCGGAAACTTTCGTCTACTTGTCGGAGAGGGAGACCGAGGAGGGGTTGTCATGTTGGATCGTGGGGAGGGGATAGATCGACAATGACGGCCGAGACGAAGCTTGTGGTGGTGGCTGGGAGAAGAGGGAACTGGGAGATTGGAGGTGGGATCCGTCAAGTTCAGAGAGACACGGAGAGGGATTAAAGTGGGTTTTATAATCTCGTATGAGTATTAGCCATTAGGGATTTGTTTTATTCGGGGAGAGAGAGGGAACGAATTTGGATTCATTGAGGAGGGAACATATTGAGATTTGATATGATTTTAAATCTTTCCAGCCGTGCAAATCAAATGCAAATCAAATGGATTCGATTGGAAGGGAACAAATTGAGATTTTAATGGGATTCTAAATCCTTCGGACTATCATAATCACAGCACATGGTGCATGCTTAGAAGTCGGGCCGATGGGCTTTTACGAGTTTTTGTGGGTTCGGGTCCGGCCCGGCCCGACTCCACATTTTCTGGGAGTTGAAGTCTCAGGCGCGACCCATGTAAATATCGGGTTCGGGTCGGGTCCGGGTTTTGATGGGTTGGGCCCGGGTCGGGTCCGGGTTGGCCCGGCCCTATGCTCCACCCTAGTCTCCACCTCTAAAAAAATAACAAAGGGGAGGATGGATCCCTTGTAAGTTTATAACCATTACAATTCCATCACTTCTCCCGTCATCCTTCAAAAAGAGGACCAAGCCGATGAAATAGATCTACTCAATTTCCTTCCCGCTTACGAAGAAATTGGGAGGGCACTCTTTGGGATGCATACCTCTAAAAACTCGGGATCATACGGTTATCAAAGTGTATTTTAGTAGGAAAAATTCTCTACGACGATATCACCTTGTTGATGCTCTCTTATTTCCAACATGGAGTCGTTCCAACAGAGCTCAAAAAAACATTGATTGCATTCATTCCCAAAAAAAAGGTATGCGGATGTCTCGAGGATTACAAACATATTGGGCTTACCAATATTCTACACAAACCGGTAATTAAACTCAATGATACGAGACTTAGACCAATCCTTCAAAGAATTATCTCCCAAAACTAGAGTATTTTTCTCAACGGAAGATAGATAACAGACAACATCGTCAAGACAAGGGAGATAATTCATTCAATACAGACTAGGAAGACTAAAAAGATCACATATGTCACTCAAATTGGATATGGAAAAGGTATACAATTGTCTAGAGTAGAGGTTTGTCCTAAATCTTCTTAGTCAATTTAACATTCCAACACATGTCAATAATCTTGTTGCTTCTTGTATCTCATCTGCTTCCATATCAATCCAGTCAATTGGAATTATGCGGACTACTTCTCACTTATGAGAAGCATTTAACAAGGATGTGCTCTTCCTCCCTTCCTTTTTGTCCTTGCTTCAGAGTTTCTAACAAGGAAAATGGCTTCTTCATGATACGATAACAATATTTCAAGGTACATAGTTTCAAGCTCGATCTTATCAGTTACAAACGCCATGTGTGTGGATGATACCATAATCTTCGGGAAAGCTACCATAACACAAGCTTCTACAATTGTGAGCATTATACGGTACTATGTCATCTTTTCTGGTCAGAAGTGAACTTCAATAAGTCAAAAATATGTACCAACAATACTGCAATCTCTACGCCCACCACCACCACCATCATCATCATCAAAAGGATCCTCAATATCTATTCCCAACTTGGTGACGACCTCTATGTGGGTGACCCTCTCATAAAGCTAAAAAAGCTCCAAGTTGCATAATATGGTGGTAAAAAATGGCATGTCCTAGATTATTGATTGGAAAGCAAAATTACTCTCAGGGGGAGGTTGAAATTCCCGACTTTATCCTCGACGTCGGTACTTATGCACTCAATGACCACAACCGAACTTCAAACTAAAACATGTAGGATATTTGACAACATGGCTTGTGATTTTTGGGGAGGATTCCAGACACCGGTAAGCATTGCAATCTTATGACATGGAAAGATATAGCTCTATCGAAGCATCTTGAAAGGCATAGGCATCAAACTGGCTTCTCTCTTGAATCAAGCCCTTCTTGTTAAGCTTTTGTTGCATTTTTGCAAAATCTAGACACTCTTCACTCTGAAATCCTACATGATAAATAATGTCGAAAGGATGAATTCAAGGGAGCCATTGAAGGATATTGAGAATCCTCAAGTGCATCACGAAAGCGTGACGATCGCATCTCATGCAATCGGAGCGACTAGTCGCACTAGTCGCAAGGTGCAAAGGAATTTAAAATTTTAAATCATATGATGAAACCACATGATCAAAAGAATGTTTCTTGGATCGTTTCATCAAACCACATAGTATTAGAAATACCTCTCGAAGCGTGGTTGCGATCACGAGATCTTTAAAGTAATGGATCCTCCTGGCTCAAGTCCGGTCCACGAAGACAGCACTTGCAGGCGCGATGATGAGACGCGTGACTCCTGCAATCCTTGACGAAGATCCAAGCTTCGAATCTCCTGATTTCATCCAACGGAATCCGTCGTCTTCTTCTAGAGCAAGCAGCCCCAAAGAAGATGGAGATCCTCGAGTAGTCGAAGGCGAAGGCGAGAAGGTCTCTCTCAACGCATAAGATGGACGGCCACCTTAGAGAGAGAGAGAGATGGTGAGAATGAGAGAGAGAGAGTAGGCATGTACTCTTGATGTTCTCCAAAGGGCTAGGTTTGCCTTCCTTATATATTAGTTTGGGATCCAATGGATCTCAATCCATGGCATACATAGATCTAACGGCTAGATTGATCTATGTATCAATCAACGGCCATGATGATTGTTGGTTAAAAACCAATAACATTAATACGTATCAAATCAAATATATGTTGCATTATCATCAGCATAATTTAATTTAACATAAATTATAATTAAGAGATAACAAGATAACAAAAAAGAGGACAATCAATTATCCCCTAAAAATAGGGGGCGTCACCTATAGGTGATGCCACCTCTTTTTGGTGGTAATTGTTTCCTCTTTATTTTATCCTATTATTTCTTAATAAATTGCAATAACTATTATTGCAAAATTATCCACCAAATTAATTCCAAATTAATTTGTGAATATTTCAATCATGCCATTGAAAAATATGTGAATCATATTCACAACCCAAACTAATTTGTAAATTACATTTCTAATTAATTACTTAATGTGAATCCAATTCAAATTAATAATTAAAAAATGTTATTTACAAAGCTTCTCTCTCTCTCTCTCTAATATATCATAAATTATATTTGTAATATATACACAGATATTATGGATAACACTATCCACGATCTGTATTTCCTTGATAATTAAATCTCATTTAATTATCTTGGATAATCATTCTCACAATATGAATCTTATTCATATTATGCTTGATAATTAAATCTCATTTAATTATCAAGACCTCGTTGCTTGGATACAAAAATTCATCACATAAATTATTCCTTAACTCCTTCAAGAATAATGTGCTTTCTCCGCAGATACTTGGAGATAAGGACAGGGCAATTGTATTGTTCCATGTATAGTGACTTGGATATTGAGATCGCATCTCAAATCCAGATCTAATGGACCTCCCATAGATGCTTGATTAAATCAAGTCCGTATACTTAATCTTCTCATTGCATCTGAATCTCATTCAGATCAATGTCCAACATTTGGACCAAGATCAAGTTACTTCTCTGCTGAGAGGAGTCACTAAAATCCAGATCTGTTTTATCACTCCCTCGGACTGGAAGCGTCATGGTTATACAATTGTTTATGATCACATCACCCTCAAGTATTCCCAATACCTACACATCCTGCATACTGGAAGACCAATGATCAACCTGAAGATGAAGATCAATTTTACACTGTCTTCTTCAGGGTTTGATCACCAAGTTTCTCAATCTTGGTCATTGGGAATTGGTATCGATCATATGCTTTCCCAAAGGATATATCATACCTTCAAATTCTTGTCATGCTTCCAAAGCACGACGACCATGCATGGAATTTGATCGGTCCCAATACCTCATGAGTGAGTTCATGTATTCTGGTTCATAAGTGAACCTGTATGATCCCTTTGAGAGATCGTATTACTCATATGCCCTTATATGCACACCAGCTCGTCGGTGTATAGACCTTGGTTAGGTCATCAACCTAATGGTCTGCCAAATGTACATACTCAGACATATAGTAACACATCTATCTCCGGTCAGAGGATGTGTGCCTATGCTGTGACAGTATTCAACATAGGACTTAGGTTATCTCGATCTCGCTACGTCAACCCTTTGACCTAACTAATCTGACACCTCTGAATCACTATTCCCATGTAGAGGACCTACATCAAGAGGTCGGTCAGATATTAGCCAATGTGAGAAACGATTGCCATCTCCTACTTAGGCTGGAGATCATCTCTTAATAATCATTTAACGGTGCTTGATGAGTCCTCTATCTAACTCATTAGATATTAATCCAAACACCAGCCTCTATGATTCATTTAATGCATCAACAGTTATATGATTATCAAGACGACCATGGTACATAACCCTAATTGTACAGAGGGACCTTATAGTGCATTCATTCATTTAATTTCAGAAAGGGAGTGAAACAATCAATAACTTTTATTGGTAAAACATATATTGTAAGAATGGTTTGCCTCGGGCTCACATGGCTAACAATATCCCACTAGCCCTCAAAACCATTTAGGAACAGTCCTTAAACCCATGCTCATTACATGCTGGTCGAAAACATCCTGTGTCAGAGGTTTGGTAAGAGGATCAACAACGTTGTCGACAGAGGCCACCTTGGTGATGATGATATCACCACGCTTTTGAATCTCCCGAATGATGTGGTATTTCCTTTCCACGTGCTTGCTCTTTTGATGCCATTTGGGTTCCTTCGCCTGGGCAATGGCTCCCGTGTTATCGCAAAGCAACGGGATGGGAGTATCAGAGGAAACTACGCCAAGCTACAAGACGAACTTGCGCAACCACACCGCCTCCTTTGCAGCATCTGATGCGGCAATGTATTCGGTTTCTGTTGTTGAATCCGTCGTAGTGTCCTGCTTCTTGCTTCTCCAGCTCACATCACCACCGTTCAACAGGAATACAAACCCTGATGTCGACTTTCGATCATCAATATCCGAATGGAAGTCTGAATCTGTATATCCCAAGACTTGGATATCACCATCTCCATAGACCAGGATGTAATGTTGCGTCCGTCTTAGATATTTGAATATGTTCTTTACTGCATTCCAGTGTTTCTCTCCATAGCAGCATTGGTAACGACTTACCACTCCTACTGCATAGCAGATGTCTGGCCTAGTACACACCATGGCATACTTTAAGCTTCCTACAGCTGATGCATAGGGGCATCCAGCCATGGCCTTCTTTTACTCAACACTTTGAGGAGCCATCCCTTTAGACAGATGGATACCATGTCTTAAGGGGAGGAATCCTTTCTTGGAACTATCCATACGGAATCATTCAAGAATCTTCTTAATGTATCCATATTGTGATAATCCCAACATCCTCTTTTCTCGATTTCTGAACAGCTTCAGGCCTAAGATGTAAGAGGCTTCTCCAAGATCTTTCATCTCGAAGGTATGAGATAGCCAAATCTTTACACTGGTCATCATTCTTGTATCATTCCCAATGATAAGGATATCATCTACTTAAAGCATGATGAACACAATGGCGCTCCCACTAAGCTTCTTGTACACACAAGGTTCATCAGGATTCTGCACAAAATCATAACTCTTTATGGTTTTGTCAAATCTGATGTTCCAGCTATGAGAAGCTTGTTTGAGCCCATAGATGGATTTCTTTAGCTTGCATACTTTTCCGTCCTCAACTATGAAGCCTGGGGCTGCTCCATATTGATATCCTCCTCGAGGTATCCATTGAGGAAAGTTGTCTTGACGTCCATCTGCCAGATGTCGTAGTCAAGAGACGCTAGTAGTGTCCTGATGGACTTAAGCCATATCTTTTAGGTGGTGCAACCACCCTCGAACTCCTTCGAAGAGGTATGGGTGTTTCATCTTCATTTATCTCCTTAGTTTCTGGTTCAGGAATCTCAGAATCCTCAGGGGATTCAATGAGTTCCTCTACTTCATTTTTATCTTGACCTTTAAGGAAATCATCCTTCAGAAATCTCACATCTTTAGAGACAAAACCTTTTGGGTTTCAGGGTCATAATGCTGGTATCCAATACCATCTTTAACGTACCCAATAAAGTAACACTCACAAGTGCGAGATTCTAGCTTACTTGTGTCCACATTTTTCGCATAGACCAAGCAACCCCAAACCCTCAAGTGTCTAACACTTAGCTTGGTACCATACCAGAGCTCGTGAGGAGTCTTGAGCACAGATTTGCTAGGAATCTTATTCAGGATATATATTGCAGTCTCTACTGCATATCCCCAGAAACTAAGAGGTAAACGTGCTTTTCTCATCATTGAACGGACCATGTCCATGATGGTCTTGTTGCGTCTTTCAGCAACACCATTAAGTTGGGGAGTTACAGGGGGAGTGAGATTGGAGACAATTCCATTCTCTTTAAGGTATCCCTTGAATTCATCTGAGAGGTACTCGCCACCTCGGTTAGATCAAATCCGTTTAATCTTCCTATCGGTTTGGTTCTCAACCAAAGCCTTAAACTCTTTGAACTTTTCAAAGGTTTCAGATTTATGACGTAGTAGGAAGATAAACCCGTATCGTGAATGGTCATCAATAAACGTCAAATAATATCGATATCCATTTCGGGTCACGGTACTGAAGAGACCACATACATCAGTATGTATTAGGTCAAGAATACCTTCGCATCTCGTAACCTTGTTACGGAATCATTTTACCTCGAATGCAATGTTCACAGGTAGGTAAAGATTGGATCTGTAGAAAATCTAAGGGTCCATCCTTTATCAATCTATTGATCCTATCAACAGATAAATAACCAAGCCTTTAATGCCAAATCAATTCGAATGATTTCCATTCTCCCTGGATCTTTTTGGGTTTTTATTAGTGGTAGTGACATTCATGACACATTCATCAATGCACAATTCATAGAGTCCTCCAGAAGTCAGAACACCATCCGCAATAAATTTATCATATTGATTAATGACTAACTTATTACAGAATAGGAATGAATATCCATGTCTAACAAGCTTAGATACAGATATCAAATTCCTCCTGACTTCAGGTACATAAAGACACTCTTTAAGTACTAAGACTCGACCACTAGATAACGATAGTCGGTAGGTCCCAATGGCGACTGCTGCAACGCTTGCATCAGATCCTATCTGGATGACTATCTCCCCTTGCTCCAGATTCATAGTTTCCTGAAATAAATGCAACGAATTGCATACATGAATAGAAGCACCAGAATCTACAACCCAACTTCCTTCTCGTCCAACGAGAAAGCTAGTTTCAATGATGAAAGTAGATTTCATACCTGCTGGGGCTTTACCTTTGTCAGCAGACTTCAGGTATTCTGGGCAGTTACGCCGCCAGTGCCCCGGCTTCTTGCAATGGTGACATACATCAGTCTTCTTCGATGTCATCAACGTGGAAGCACTAGAAGATGAACCAACTCCTTGATTCTTCTTCTTTCTCTTCTGGGCCAGACCCTTCCGAGAACCTTGCTTCCGACCGCGCTTTCCTCTTACTTGTGCAACCATTGCACTGGCAGAGGGGTTGTCCTTCTTCATTACATCTTCTGCAGACTTCAATGCAGCTAACAATCCAGCGTTAGTGAAATCACCTTTGCTCATGTGATATGACACGACAAAGTTGTTGAAAGACTTAGGAAGCGATAGGAGAATGAAATCAGCTTGCATATCAACATCCATGTACGCTCCCAGGGTTTCCAACTCAGAGAGGTACCCAAACACTTTGAGTACGTGTTCTCTGACAGAGGTTCCTTCCTGCATCTTATAGTGAATAAGCTCTTTCATCACATTGTAACGCTGTGTGCGATTTATGTCACCAAACATTTCCTTCAGATTCAGCATGATTTCTTGGCAGTGGTTCATTTCCACATGCTGCTTCTGAAGCACATTGGATAATGAGCCAAGGATATAACACCTTGCCAAGTTATGATCTTCATCATATTTCTCATTAAATGATTTATCTTCCGGAGTCTGAGGGTCTGCAATCTTGTCTTGGTCAGAACATATGAGATGTGCTCCGCAGATAGGACAAGATCTAAATTTCGGATCCAATCCGAATAATTTGGTCTGGTCAACTGGTTGACCTCCAGGAGCCTGCTCAGTGGGTTCATGGACTTCATTTTCTGAAATTAAGAATGCACTATATTAGAACATATAAATAATTATATATTCATTTGTAAAACACTTGATTAAAGCATTTTAAATCAAATTTGTCTTGTTATGTCAACTTTGAAAGATTATTCCCTTATTATCTCTCAAAATAAGAGATATATTTACCGCTGCATCTCAAGCAAGATCTGGGATCTCCTCTCTATCTTTATCACATCCCAATAATATGAGAACCTGTGACTCGAATAAAGAGAAGCGGGAACACATTCCACCTTACAAGTCCGACTTGCATTTCCCAATTCGATCTTTATCACCCGGACCCACCACCCCTAAGATGATGTTGACCCGTTGCTAAACCGTCAACAGGCTTAATACTCGCTATACGCAGTCCAATATCACCCCAATAATATGAGGACTCGATATCGGGGTCATTACATATACGGTCTTACTCTTTCGAGAAGCAAAGAATCCGATCCAAATAATTGTATATAGGATCCGTCACTTTGGACAAGCGTCTTCTATATACAACTTTTGGCGTCGAAATTCTTTGCCTTGACGAGAGACCATCGATATCACTTATGTGATCTTCCACCTCTTATTCAAATTGAAATAATTAATTAATGTGAACCATATTCACATAATTAATTCTTCCAAGGGAAATACACATCTATTCACAATAGAGTGCTTTTAATAGGATATAATTAATTTAATCAAATTAAATTAATTATCAATTCAATTTTCAATCAACAAACTTTGATTATTACTTGAATAGTAGGTATAATCTCAAAGTAAGTATTATTTTGAATTTTAATAATTAGAAAAAATACACCTTGATTTCTCTGGCATTATCGAGTCCCTACCCGTTGTCATGACAAGTACCGACGAGAGTGAGATGGACCACATACGTTGCAACCTGCTACCCCAATGCTCTCCGACTAGACACCATATCCACTTCAGGAAAAGATAATGCCAAATAGATCATCACGTACTTTGAGATGCTCATCGGTTTTTCAACCGAAATTATACCATGTAATATACATCAAAACAATTTTGATTATATTATAAGGAGATTTGCTAAACAAATCCCCAATCCTATTCAAGCAAGAGGATTTTGCATGTAAAAGTTGTGCTACAACTATTGTAGGATAAACTAGGATTTTGCATGAAAACAATGTTTGTTGATGATTTCATATTAACCAATGATCAAGATCAACTATCTTATCAATTTGGTTAGTGGGATGTCATTCAAGGAATTGATTGTCATCTTTAAATATTTCATAAATATTTATCAATAATCATTTCAGAAAATTAACAATTAATTTTCATCAATTTATTTGAATAACTATCACAAGGTTCATGTTCAAGTTTGTCAATTTCCAGAAGTGGCTCCTAATCACTAAAATTAACTTATCTTAATCAATTTAAATCTAAAATTCGCAAAATCAGTTTCTTAAGATTGTCAACTTGATTTACAACAGAACCTAAGTGGTATTTCATGCATTTCGAGGTGCATCAAAACAGTAATTAACTTATTAATCACGTTCAGATTTGCTGTTCCCGCAACAATGAATACATGCTTATTCAAAAGGCCATATCTTGAGCAAATGAAATCCAAATTTCGTAAACTCAGATCATGTGATTTCCTTATTTAATGGGGAACAAAATTCAATTGAATATTTAGTGTTTAAACAATTCAAATAGTGCCGAAAACATCTAATTAGATAGAGGTGCGAAAATTGGAATGTGATAAAACTTTCACGACCTTTTCAAACCCAAGTCGTCTTAGGTTCATGGATCGTATCCAAAACCTTTTCCGACCTATGGCTCTGATACCACTTGAAGGATATTGAGAATCCTCAAGCACATCACGGAAGCATGACGATCACATCTCATGCGATCGGGGCGACTAGTCGCATTAGTCGCAAGGTGCAGCGGAATTTAAAATTTTAAATCATATGCTGAAACCACATGATCACAAGAACATTTTTTGGATCGTTTCATCAAACCACAAAGTATCAGAAATACCTCTCGAAGCGTGGTTGCGATCACGAGATCTCTAAAGCAAGAGATCCTCCTGGCTCAAGTCCGATCCACGAAGACAGCACTTGTGGGCGCGATGATGAGACGCGTGATTCCCTCAATCCTCGATGAAGATCCAAGCTTCGAATCCCATGATTTCATCCAACGAAATCCGTCGTCTTCCTCTAGAGCAAGCAACCCCAAAGAAGATGGAGATCCTCAAGTAGTCGAAGGCGAAGGCGAGAAGGTCTCTCTCAACGCATAAGGTGGACAATCACCTTAGAGAGAGAGACGTCGAGAATGAGATAGATAGAGAGAGTAGGCGTGTACTCTTGATGTTCTCCAAATGGCTAGAGTTGCCCTCCTTATATATTAGTTTGGGATCCAATGGATCTCAATGCATGTCATGCATAGATCCAACGACTAGATTGATCTATGTATCAATCAACGGCCATGATGATTGTTGGTTAAAAACCAACAACATTAATTCATATCAAATCAAATATATGTTGCATTATCATCAACATAATTTAATTTAACATAAATCAATAATTAAGTGATAACAAGATAACAAAAAGGAGGACAATCAATTATCCCCTAAAAATAGGGGGCGTCACCTATAGGTGACGCCACCTCTTTTTGGTGGTAATTATTTCCTCTTTATTTTATCCTATTATTTCTTAATAAATTGCAATAACTATTATTGCAAAATTATCCACCAAATTAATTCCAAATTAATTTGTGAATATTTCAATCATACCATTGAAAAATATGTGAATCATATTCATAACCCAAACTAATTTGTAAATTACATTTTCAATTAATTATTTAATGTGAATCCAATTCATATTAATAATTAACAAATGTTATTTACAAAGCTTCTCTCTCTATAATATATCATAAATCATATTTATAATATATACATAGATATTATGGATAGCACTATCCACGATATGTATTTCCTTGATAATTAAATCTCATTTAATTATCTTGGATAATCATTCTCACAATACGAATCTTATTCATATTATACTTGATAATCAAATCTCATTTATTTATCAAGACCTCGTTGCTTGGATACAAAAATTCATCACAAGAATTATTCCTAAACTCCTTCAAGAATAATGTGCTTTCTCCGCAGATAGTTGGAGATAAGGACATGGTGATTGTATTGTTCCACGTATAGTGACTTGGATATTGAGATCTCATCTTAAATCCAGATCTAACAGACCTCCCATAGATGCTTGATTAAATCAAGTCTGTATACTTAATCTTCTCATTGCATCTGAATCTCATTCAGATCAATGTCCAACATTTGGATCAAGATCAAGTTACTTCTCTACTGAGAGGAGTCACTAAATCCAGACATGTTTCATCACTCCCTAGGACTGGAAGCGTCATGGTTATACAATCGTTTATAATCACATCACCCTCAGGTATTTCCAATACCTGCACATCATGTATACTGGAAGACCAATGATCAACCTGAAGATGAAGATCAATTTTACACCGTCTTCTTCAGGGTTTGATCACCAAGTTTCTCAATCTTGGTCATTGGGAATTGGTATCGATCATATGCTTTCCCAAAGCATATATCATACCTTTAAATTCTTGTCATGCTTACAAAGCACGGCGACCATGCATGGAATTTGATCGGTCGCAATACTTCATGAGTGAGCTCATGTCTTCCGGTTCATAAGTGAACCTGTATGATCCCTTTGAGAGATCGTATTACTCATATGCCCTTATATGCACACCAGCTCGCCGGTGTATAGACCTTGGTTAGGTCATCAACCTAATGATCTGTCAAATGTAATACTCAGACATATAGTAACACATCTGTCTCTGGTCAGAGGATGTGTGCCTATGTTGTGACAGTATTCAAATAGGACCTAGGTTATCTCGATCTCGCTAAGTCAACCCTTTGACCTAATTAATCTGATACCTCCGAATCACTATTCCCATGCAGAGGACCTGCATCAAGAGGTCGGTCAGATATCAACCTATGTGAGAAAGGATTGCATCTCCTACTCAGGCTGGAGATCATCTCTTAATAATCATTTGACGGTGCTTGATGAGTCCTCTATCTAACTCATTAGATATTCATCCAAACACCAGCCTCTATGATTCATTTAATGAATCAACAACTATATGATTATCAATACGACCATAGTACATAACCCTAATTGTACAGAGGGACCTTATAGTGCATTCATTCATTTAATTTTAGAAAGGGAGTGAAACAATCAATAACTTTTATTGATAAAAATATATTTATTACAATAACATTTATTGTAAGAATAGTTCGCCTCGGACTCACATGGCTAACAGTCACATTAAAAGATAAGCATTTCCACCTCTGTATAATGCTCCTTTCATTTAGAAGATGTTTCTCAACACCAAACGACTAGTAATTAACAAATGTAATACTCAAACTTGGCATGATAGTTAGTTGGATAATCATTTTCAACTTCTTCTCACCCCAGAATCAGTTGGACTAATTCCATCTAAGGTTTGTAGTCTTTTAGATGATCAAGGCAGCTGGATAATTTATAAGCTCTGCCCACTAGTCAGTTAGATTTTTGCTATTAAATCAGACATGGAACCTGAGTACGAACTTATTTGGAAACCATGTCCAGAAGGAACCTTCACTTGCAAATCTGCCTATCATTATCTTGCTAGCTTAGGGAGGCTTTTCAGATCAAATCTTATCACGTGATGTAGACATATGATATGCGAAGGATCTCCTACTCAGAATAAAATTATTTTTCTAAAGACATGTTAATTCTAATATTAATACAATAGCCCAACACTTAATACAATCACTCTGTCACTCACGTAATAGAGACCTACAATATTTATTTTCAAACTATCTAGAAGCATGAGTAGTTTGGTCTAAACTTTGTGCATGTATTGATTTTTTTTGATATACCTCCCATTTGTCTTTTCATTGCAAAAAGCAACAAAATGGTACTTGATAACCTCCACTTCAACATTTTGATATTACATAATATTTGGTTAACTAGATGTCATAAGAAATTCAGGAACAAACCTTTCAATCCAGGATTAGTAAGATCGGCTCTTGAAGGGGCTCTCATCACCAAGTTCAAGGTCGTTCCAACATAATAATAAAAGGTTATCGCCGAAATCGATCAAGATATATGAATCACGGTAGATGGTGCATTCCACCAATTCAGGTTAGGTAGTGATGTTGCATGTCTGAATTATAAAAAGAGGTTTCCTTGAAGCGAAGGTCACATTCTCAAAAAATGGCACATTCTCAGAAGCAGAATTGTCGACCATTTGGTGGTCAGGCTGGCTATCGAGCCTAACGAGCCGAGTCAGGGCTCGGGCTCGAGCTCGATAAGCCCAACTGGGCTCGAGCTCGGGCTCAGGCTCGATCGAGCCCAGCCGAGCTGGCTCGGGCTCGAGCTCGGTGGGCTCAAGCCAGCTCGGACTCGATAAGTCTTGACCCGAGCCCTTTATCGAGCCCGAGCCTCTTATCGAGTCTGGTCTAAACTCGAGCCTATTCAGGCTCGTTAAGGAAATAGGTGTTTTTTTTGTGAAAAATTGTTTTGCCTGAGCTCAAACCTGAAACCTCCTTATTAAAGATCGTCTACCTTACCAGTAGACTACCATCCGAGTTGTATATAAAAGTTAAATTATAATATATATTGTAAAATTCTGCTTGTTAATAAAAAAGAAAAAAATTAAATATCTAACTATAACCTAGATTAACATAGATAAAAGGTAGGAAATCCAAATCCACAACATAGTCCACCCAACATTGTTGTTACATAAACAACATAAACACATAATCCACCATTAACAATGTTGCCAAACTAATACAAATAAAAATAAAAATAATTGTAGTTTCATAAATAGAATATATATATATATATTCCTTATCGAGCCCGTGCAGGCTCGATAAGCTATCGAGCCCAAAGATTTGACTCGAGCTCGACTCAATAGCTTAATGAGCCAAGCTCACGAGCCCTTATCGAGCCGAGCCCGAACCTGACTCATCGAGCCGTGACTCAATAACCAGCCCTATTTAGTGGTCTTCAAATGGCAACAAATTACAACACCTACAACATTGAGCTCTTTTCAGATTGCAAGATAATATAAACCAATAAAGCAATAAGTGAAGCCGAAATGGGAATACAAAAGAAGAATTGAAGCCTGTCAGAAGATCCTATATCACCAGCCTTAGATTGGGCTCCTTTTTAAAGAATGCAACTTGGTCCCGCACGCACATATTTTGGCATTGTTTTTAGTACAACATAACTTAAAGGGATACTAGGATTTCAAAAGTATTCCCCCCTCATTGTCTATCATTCCTTAAAAAAATTTTAAAATAATATTTTTAGTGAACTTTAACGTCATCAATAACTATCATCAATAACTATCGTTAGTTTAGGACTACAAACAACTCAACAATAACTATCATTAGTTTTGGACTACAAATAACCCTTGATTACTTATTGAAAATAAGGAACCCATTCCAAATTTATCCGAGATCTTTATATGTATGTTACTCTTCTTCTTTCAAATTACATTGGCTAAATATTAATTATCATCTTTGGCTTCTTTTAGGTTTTGGAAAAGTATAAATGTAACCTCCCGGGCTCAATCCCCAAATCATTATCAAGGAAAATTGGTACATGTAACTTGTTGGGTTCAAGCTTAATTACACTCATTGACAACCATCCAAATTTCTTAAGACCAAGTTATCAAGTAGTAGTCCTCCACTCTTATAACTCACTCTAATACTTTGTGAGTTTTATATGTAGGACTATATGTGTGGGGTGGTACAATCTCTCATACTTATATTGATAATATCCCCGTTGCAATATGACACAACTTATTCCCAATAACTATGGTAATTGCACGTGTAGCTGATGAATCTCTGATTCAATAATTTAATACAAAAGTTTTAGCTTGAATCACTAAATAATACACACATTAAATCAAAAAATAAATTAAATATACTTTACAATAAAAAATAGACCAATGTGGTGTTATCTTGTAAATAAGTCATAAAATAATTCAGAATAAAAAGATGTAAAATAAGGAGTTGAAATTTGTAAATAGTCACGTGTAAATAGCCCAAACTTCTCACGATTTTTTAATAATTTCATGTTAACTTACTACTAAAAGTCTAAAATAGTAAGCATTTATGGTGGCATGTTTTTGTGATTTAAATAAATCTTCGAAAACACAACTTTATTTAAGGAGGACGCTTATTACTCATCGTAAATTTTATACTTTTAGTGGTAGCTATTATCAAACGTTGTACATGATAACCTCTTAAATAACTCAATATAGTTGTGACGAAAATGATTCGAGTTATGAAAATCACACAATTACCGAGAATATTAGCGGGCTATAAAAAAGAGCACTAAAGTGGCACTTTTTTTCTCTATTGCGCTCGTAAAACAAACCCTAATTGTGTAGCAGAGGTGAGCGGCAATCTGGATGGCGTAGACGGCGAGCGATGATGCATTCAATCGGTAGGCGTGCGATGTGTGGAGGCAAGCCATATCGAGGGGCAGAATGGAGGTATGATCCTTTTAATTTTTCCATCCTATTATTTTGGAGATAGAGATCAAAATCTTGGGGAGAGTTTGGGGAGGCGATGGAGGCGAGGGAAGGTCCCATGAATCAAGGGATGTTCTTATGGTGGGAGTTATTGTGGAGGTAGGAGAGGTGTGTTTATGTGTGAGAAGAGACATATAGTATGGAGTAGCCTCTGTTGATGTGGTTGCACTTCTCCTATGATGTACTATTATATTCTCTATGATTAAAGAAATAACTAGTCATTGTGGTTCTGTGATTTTCTCCATACACAATTCATAACAGAAAGGAATGTTTCTTCGCTCCTCGTGAACGCAGATTATGTTCATAGTTTTTGTTCTAACTTATATCCTAATAAGTGTAACATACTTACTATAGTTGTAGTCATAGAACTGGCTAATGGCTCAAATAAGTGTGATAAAGGATGCTGATGTTATCAAACTTCAAAGTGTTTCTTTGAGAGGCATTTATAGCATAAAAGGAGCATGTTTTTGACTTGAAATTGAAAAATATTTTTCCTTGTTGACGAGATGAGTAATGATTTTCAAATAAAGATTGCTTTTTTAAACATTGACCAACATGTGTTTTTAAAGATGAAGAAGTTGGGTACATTATTGTAGTAGAAACAGTTGATGGTGACATCTGCTGTAGAATTTGGTGTTCCATTGTTTCTAAAAATATATTAAGGAATATGGGGGACAAAGACAAGAAATGTATTGCTATGAATTGTACATTTGATCTTGTTGATTAATGACATCTTACTTAAAGGTAAAATTTCACTAGGGTCACCATCTTATCGTTTTTGCTAAGATGAAAATTTTACTACATGCATATGTAAAGATAGAGATGTATGGCTTTCTTTTAAGAAGCTTTTTACTATTTTTTAATAAAAAATAGCGAGTTCTTTTGAAGAGCATTGTCTGATGAGGATGTTACCTTAATAAAATTTAAGTGATAACTACTTGGTAACAAGCACATCATCGCTACAATATCCGTCAATGGTAATTGGTAAGTAGATCATGCATAAGCTCTTGGTCTGTATCAAGATATATGAATACAGGAGTTGTTGGCATGTCCTCTTCCATCATATGATTCACATGCTATATAGTTGGTGATTTGGCATTTACATATTCCAGCTTTAAGGGTTGGTTTTATTGTTAAGATAGGATACATAGGCTAACATTTTGGTTAGAGTTATGTCTAATTCATGCTATGCATGAAAAGGAATAGTGATTTATCCTACGATATAACGAAGGTTATTACATGTAAGAAATTGGTACAGAATAAAATGATTTGTTTGGTCGAGATTTGACAATATTAGTAACCACATGTTTATGCAATTATTTTTAATATAGTTCTTTTGGAACTATCTACAATTAACAAGAACAATTACTTGGGATTTGGGAGCACATTCAACTTATGGGTTCGTTTGATTATAGGGTTACCCCAGGGTAACCCGGTTTTACCCCTGCATTCATGTGTCATTTTGGGTTGGAATTCTGTCACAAATTAATATGACATAACATTACATTCCTTATTCCAACCCTCTACCAACCCTCATAATTATCCAAATAGCTACTATTCATAGGAGGTTACCCCAATCCATTCCAATCCAGTATCCAAATGAACCACTGTGTTTTAACGGGGTATTGAGTTTCTCTTCTGAAACATGGGTAGTAAGAATAGGATTAGGAACATAGCAAGAGGGAAGGATAGAAAATCTCCATTTGGGGAACATGTGGATTGGAGTTGAGAATGTGATGAGCAAAGTTGATCAAAAGCTTGGTGCTTAAAATGGCAATGAGCACCCTCTAGCTCATCTTTTATTCTATGTTTCTTTTTACTTCAATAGGAAATCCCCACCTGCCTTTTTTTTCTATACTAAAACTCTCGGTTTGCTCTTTTTTATCGAGGAAGATACTGCTTTGTGTCAGCACTGGAAATTGTTGTTTGATATCAATAAACTATGTCACTTTTCTTAGTTTTGCAAGGTCTGATTCAGCGTTCTAAAGAATTATTAGATTCTGGTTTGCTAACATTAGTTTCTTTAGAATTTCGATTCCAAATAATAAAGGTAAGCATGAATTTAGCACTATGCGATTACATGTTATAATTGTAAGCATGAGCTCTCTAATAAAGTCCTGATGAAGTTGTTATCTCACCAATGTTGATTGTGTCTTTCAATAATATGCTCTTTTTGTTCAAGATCGTAGTAATGGATAAGCCATGGTTAACATTGCGAAAGGATGAATTGTGATGCTTATAAAGTTGCTATTCTGAATTGGTTGGAGTGGGCATTTCATGATGATTGGAAGGGATTTCGAAAGGAGTAAACTATGAGAGGATTCCATATCTATATAAGAAGTATTTTGAAAGGATGATTACAAGAAATGGATGTTGTGATCGAGCATGTTATCATTCATGATTGGTGGAACTTTTATATCAGATGTACTATTCATGATGATGAAAGGAGAGACATCCTCATCATCAAGGAATGAAGATGTTCAATTTTGAAGATGGGGACAACAAAATCAATCTAAGTTTGAAGAAGATGCAAGTGATGTTGATCATGATCTTGTTGATCTAATTGAATATATCAGATAATTATTCACATTTCTAAAAGATGTTCATGAATAAATAGTAATTATTCACATTTTTAAAAGATGTTCATGAATAAATAGTTTCAGGGAATAAAACATCCAGATTGAAATTTCTGTTGTAACTATTAAAGGTGAGGCACATAGTCACCTCAATTTGCATGAGTTATATTCTTTCTTTCATCAAACAATTGTTAGATGCGGATGATGTATTTCTTACGAAATGGTAGGATGCGAAAAAGAGTTTTGTAAGTTGGGACTTAACTCTGAGAAAATTGACACATGCCCAAATGGTTGCATTGTTTTTCGAGAGGCATGTAAGAACTTGGATAGTTGTCCACAATGTGGTCTATATATATATACAAATGCAGTAAAATTGATGACTACCGCACAAAGCCATATCGAGTAGAATATTGTGTTGCTTTCCACCGATTCCAAGGTTGTGTAGATTATTTTGTCTAATAGAACATCTAAATGAATGACTTGGCATCAAAGAAATCATTCCAATGATGGACATCCAACAGATTTGTGTGAGTGGAAATTGTTTGATAATACATTTCTAAATTTTGCAGAAGATTCCAGAAATGTTTGTTTGGGTCTTGCAAGTAATGATTTCAGTCCATTGAAAATTATGTTTCCACCATATTCTATTTGGATGGTGGTAGTTGTCTCGTATAATTTACCGCCATGGATGTGTATGAAATCAAATTTCTTGATATCAATATTGATTCCATGACAAAAACAACTGAGAAATGATATAAATGTTTTATGCAATCGCTTAAGATGCAAGACATAAACTAAAACTTGATCCTCTTACACGATGATTTTTGGCTTTATTTCTTCATGTTTCCTTGATCTTTTGAGCATAATTCTTCTTCTTAAGCTTGATTTCCATTCTTGGACTTGAGTTTTGTCTTCTTTCTTAAGCCTGAGCTTTCTTCCCTTAGGCTTGAGCTTCAACTTGTAATTTTTATGATCTAACTACAAGTTAATCAAGTCTAAGTTTTGTTATCATAAAAACGTACATGCTTATGCATGACCCAACAAATGTAAAAATCTATCCTGACCACATAAGACATGTGCCTACATATAATAGAGTTTTGTTAATCATAAAATATGAGACTTGTACACAATGGAAAACTCAGAAACTTCACTAGTATGAAAGTTTCCCAATTTTAGTTTTTATTAGGCATAACACATAATTATAGGTATAATATATATAAATATATAGAACTTTTTTATCTGATACTTTATATTAGTAGATCATATTTTGTAACATTCGGGATCCATGTAAACCCGAACCCGATCCGATTAGGGTCTGATTAATCCAATAAAGTTGTTGGTCAACGCTAAACAACCTAAATCGATCAATTGATCGTGAATCAAAAGTCGTTCTAGTGAAATCGACCAAAAATCGGTCGCATCGTAATGTGTGCCCAAAAAAGCTGCGTCGTAAATTCGAAAACCACAAAACAAATCGAGACCGTCATAAAATCCAATTCAACGAAACAAGACCAACGGAATCGATCGTTCGTTAATCGGATATCGTTTTGTATTTTTAATTTCGCAAAATTTAACCGTAAAATAAAATCGTATCTCGAAAATTTCGGGCATCCAAGCCTAATCAAAAGTATATCAATATTATACTCATTTTGATCATCATTCCGAGACAATCAAATCGAGATATTGTACGTCGAAATCTGGCGTTCGATGTGTGAGAATGGTCGACTTTTAAGTTTTCTACAAAGTATATATATATATATATAATAAATAAAAATAAAAAATAAAAATATGTACATAATATTTCTGTAAAGAACTGACATTGGAAATGTTTTCATCTTTCTACTTGGAAAATTATTTTTTCTTCTATTAACTTTCCACTTGGACTAAAAGTTATTCCAAGTGTCAAGAAACTAGAACACTTCCTTGTGTATATAAGCCCTTCTCCTCTAATCTTCTCCAAAGGAAAAGCCCCAAAACATTTCTCTCTTCTCCCTTAAATTTCAGCCGAGACCCAGCTCTTCCTTTCTTGAAATTCCCCAATATTTCTCTTATTGGAGCTGCTGTCCAGCAGCCCTGGAGCAGCCCCGGTCCCTCCTCCTTGCTCCTTATAATTGCCGGAACACCTTCCTTGTTCAACTTGCTATTGTTTTCAAGTTCTTGCAGCTACAACTTTCCATGGTCACTGCATGTTGAAGATCTAACTTCAAAAGCAATTTAAGGTACAATCCTCACTTTCTTTTACTACCAAAGCATGCCATTCTTCCTAACTTCTTCCTCTTTCTTTTAAAAATCTGATTCCAACCTAATTCTTCTTATTTTCAGATCAGCAAAAATCTGTATTTTGCAATATCAACTAGAATTCACTTATTGCATGCATGAGTATTTATCTTTAATGATTGGATCTAGTAAAAATGACACTCAATTATACTATATTATTGAAGCATTGTCAGTACAACACTCCCTTTATTAAAAAAATAAATTTCAGAAATTAAATTCCCTGACTTGACTGTAATTTGTTCCTTAAAAAACATAAAGGGAAAATTATTTAAAACTTACCTGCTGTTGTATACTGGGTTTATATATATATAATTAAAAGTATATATTGCAAAAATTCCTTATTCTTGGTATACTGGGTTTATATATATATAATTAAAAGTAAATATTCCTTATTCTTGGTTACTGCTTGTGTTTCTGTTATTAATATTCAATAGTTATATTAAAAAAATAAGCTTTTACTAACTGCTGAAAACTCAACCATTCAAAATCGTATAAAATTATGGGAGATTTGAGGTGGTTTTCATTATGTAGTTTTAAATGCATATATTAAGCTTACATAGCATATGGAAATCTGGAAAATTATAAATTCATTGCTTTCAATAGTATCACAACATGATCTGTTGTATCTTATCAAGTCAAATTTGATCTAACTGCTGAAAACTCAACCATTCAAAACAATTTGTTTTGAATATAGAAGCACTTTTGTTAACCACTATTATTTTCTTGATGAATCCACTCTCAAATTTGAATTGTGCAACCGGTTCTCATAAGATATTTGGTATTACTACCCATAATAGGGTTTTGTTCTCCTGTGTATAAGATCTCCAAATTAAATGGGTAAAATTTTATCACTTCGTAAACATATACGGTGTTGGGTGTAGTTTGATTCACACACTTGATATAGACCATAAATTGTGTCTGCATGGATATGTGCATGTTTGAGCTTAGCTGGGTAAGATTTAATCTGGAGATTAAATTAAGGATTGATAATGCTTATTTATTGCTGGAAATTACAGTTCCAACAGGCATCATTGATATACAATTATATTGTTTTAATTAAATGGTGTTGGTATGTAGAAATAAATTAGAGTTGGGAATCTTTACATTAATCCAAATCTTGAATCCAAACCTAATGATCAATTTTTATTCTCATAATTTGAAGAATGAGAACATTGATATATTCATACAAGTGACTTATGGAGTTTAGATTAGTGTTTAGTCTAAGTCTCTTGATCTTATAAAAGAGATTTGAAATACCAATCTTAGGATATTAATACTCCTCTCTTATGAACCAATAAATGGTTTCCTAAGGCGACTATGACTAAAAATCGCAATCAATTGATCCTGAGTAGAATCTACTACATCACTAATAATAAGTTGTGACAGAATACCTAGATCTGAAATGTTAACCACATAAAAGATTGAGAAAGGATCAAATAGTCAAACAAGTGATAAAGATGGTGAATCAGTGATATCAATTTATTTGTGTCGATCATGATGACTTTTACACCTGATCGTACAAGGGCGCGGTGACACTCAACTGGGCGGAGGAAAGGAAGCCCAATTCGGGCTGCGGTCGTCAAGTGCGCGGGTCTAGGATCCCAGTCCCTTCTTCGATTTTTATGCGAGCTCGCAGTGTTTTTACGCATCGTTGGGATCCCGACTTTCGACCAGCTCCGCTGAACCTTTGTTTTTAGGATACCCATGCGGGGGATCCTCGATTTTCAGTTTTTCTTACAAGCTCGTTTGTCCGTTACCGGTCGGGACATTTTTCTAGGGTGACTTTTCTGAAGAGTCTTTCTCACCCATCTCTGGGTGTAGTTTTGGAGTAGACCTTTCCCTCTATTGGACCGTACTTCCAATTAGAGGGCGAGACGGAAGAGCCTTTTGTAGGCTACCTTACCGCTTGAGTTTTGTCCTTTCGCCAGCAGACTTGGCGATTCTACATTTAAATCATCCATGTCTACATCTAAGTCATCTAGGGTTCCATCTGAGACAATTGAAATTAGGGTTACCTCTGAGATAGTTACAACTGAGAGTTGGAGGAAATACATTCAAAGTTGAGTTGGTTTGAAATGACTATAATAAAATTTGATTTGAAATAATATGACTATAATAATATGAGAATATATATATACACACCCATACACTTATGAACAATCAAGTACAATGTAAATACGTTATATATAGGAAAATGTTGGGATAATGGGTGAGCATGGGGGGTGCATACTACAACTTGAAAACCCTTTTTACAATACGCAAGTAGAAATAAATTTTTATTGTTCCTGCCTTTCTACTTGCTTACTTTTGAATATATTAAATGTCTGCTTATTTTTATAAGTTTTTGGAAAGTACCAGCAATCGCCGATGCCTCTTCATTCCTAATATATTTTGGCAGGCAAGAGGCCTACTGCCCATTAGTTGTTGATGATTCCAGGTGATAGAGTATATACCAGACGATACGTATACTTTTGTCTCAGCTTTTGTTCGATTCATAATGTAAATGCTTCCCCTTCTCTTCTGTACAAAATTTTGAGAATACTGTATGTACTGACAGACTTCTTGTACATGTTGTAAATATATGAAACTTTATAAAATGAAATGTTGGTGGCACTTGTTCTACTCGTCTATGTGGTTTATTTATCTGAATATGAATGTCATGGCAGAAATGCGCGAAATTTCCCCACATTTTTTATAGCTTGTGCGATATCTAGCGAAGATAATACCGTGAAAGTGTTGTAAACGGGTACCCGGATCCTCAGGGATCCACATTCTTGGTATCAGAGCAATGGTAACCCGATACGCACATTCATAGTATTAAAATTCCAAGGGCATTAAGTTCTGGATAGCTATAGTCCTCCGACTTGTCGTGAGTCCGAGAAGGGAAATATGACATTCATATTCAATCACCACAAAGGTCGCCAAGAGAAAAAGCATATATAATAAGTATCTCCAAATGGAATTTTTTATTATTAAATATGATTCTCATGCAGAGCCATGTCATCCCGACCATGCCAGGAGACGACTGACTAGCTGACACGTATACTGACTGCTCTCACAACCCTTCAGCAGCAGCAGGCTGCTATGAGAGGCCAACAAGACCAGATTCTGGCACAATAGATCGAGATTGCAGATCGACAGACTGATATAGAGATGAGATTTGAGGAGCTATCAGACTCCACCTACCGTCCATCTCACGACGGCACATGCCAGGACCATCGACAGTTAGTAGAGGTACAACAGCCTCATTTTGATGATCCACTTGAGGACATACCAAAGCATGGAGCTGAGGAGGATGGAGACTTTGACAGGGAGCAGGACCCTGTAGACTTTGCAGATGATGGTGCACACGAGTACTCTGCCATTCACAGGCACCAGTCAGTCTTTACTTCATACCAGCGGGCCAATGTGCCCATGTTTGAGGGTACTGGTACATCAGATGTTGCTGAGCAATGGCTCAAGAGGGTGATGAAGGTGCTTAGGATGATATGCGCGCCACGAGACACGTGGCTATCTTTCATGGAGTACTCACTGACAACTTTGTTGAGAGATAGTGGGATGCTGTAGTATCTGAGTTGGGCCGAGAGCCTACATGGGATGATTTCGAGACAAGGTTTAGGTCCCACTTCTTTTATGCGAAGTGGAAGGAGTCCCATCGTCGACTTTTTGCAGAGCTTCATCAGGGGCAGATGACAGCTAGAGACTACTTTGTCAGATACACCGAGCTATCTCGACATACACCAGCAACTGGCGTATTTCTAGAGGAGAATCTGGAAAAGTTTATCGGAGGCATGCGAGAGGAGGTGCAGGAGAAGCTAGCTGGATTACACATCACTTCCATCTACGAGGCTACTGACGCAGCGGAGAAGTTCGAGGATATCCGAGAGCGACGATTCGGCAGCTCGTCTGGAGCAGCGCCTAGACTGCGGCGATCTTTTAGGCTGATCTGTCGACCGTTTCAGTAGCAGAGGTCAGCCAGACGGTTTCGACCTACAGGTTCATCATTCTCAAGCAATGCTCGCTCTTCTCCATCGACTACTTTAGGAGGAGCACTTGCCGGACGTGGCACAGATTCTGCTCAACCATCTGGATCGCAACGAGTAGGCAGACACCTGCAAGACCTGCTCGGAGCACAGACACGGCCACTCCACCTATCAGGAAAGTCCGTTGTTACTTATGCCATGAGTGGGGACATTATCGGCATCAGTGTCCTTAGAGATCTGGTGAGCCTCAGCCACAACCTTCACAGTCGAAGCCTCAGGTACAACGTTCAGGGAGTTTCCTTGGTAGGAACTCCAACTTCAGGCGACAGCAGCAGCGACAGATGCAGAGTGTGGCAGGATCTAGTACTGCACCAGCCAGGCAGGGTCATTTACAAGTAGTGACCAAGGAGCTGTCACGTTCAGTGGCTACTGTGATGAAAGGTATGGTCTCAGTCTTGAGCCGACCTTTCCATGTTTTATTTGATTCTGGAGCGACACATTCTTTCCTTGCTTCGAGATTGATAGCTTCATTAGGAAGGAGTCGCAGAGACTCTATCGTCTCCATATCACATCCGTGGGCCAAGTGACCAGTTGTTCATTATTTCATTAATAGTCAGGCACTTACCCGTATTGATTGGCGGTCACGAGATGATCGTAGATTATCTACTCCTGCAGCTTGATGAGTTCGACTTGATTTTGGGCATGGATTGGTTATCCGCTCATCATGCACTTGTTGATTGTTTTAGGAAGACAATTGTCTTTAGGATCCCAGATACCGAGTTCACTTTTGAGGGTATTATACATGACTCCACCATGGAGTACATTTCTGTGTTACGAGCTCAGCGACTGTTGATCAGGGTTGCAATTCCTATTTAGCATTTGTTCGAGAGGTATTTGATCATGAGCCTATGGCATAGGACATTCGTGTAGTATCAGACTACCCAGATGTGTTTCCTAATGAGGCTACCAGGATTACCTCCTGAGAAAGAGATCGAGTTCGAGATCACATTACTACCAGATACACAGCCGATCTCGATGGAACCATACTGCATGGTACCAGCTGAGTTGAGAGAGATGAAGGTGCAGTTGCAGGAGTTACTTGATTTGGGATTCGTGAGGTCGAGCACTTCACCTTGGGGTGCTCCAGTTCAATTTGTCAAGAATAAGGATGGATCCATGGGGTTATGCATCGATTACCGACAATTGTACAAGAGAACAGTGAAGAACCGTTATCCTTTGCCGTGCATCGATGATTTGTTCGACCAGCTCCAGGGATCTTCGATTTTCTCGAATATCGATCTTCGCTCAGGCTACCATCAGCTGAGGATTTGAGAGTCTGATAATCCGAAGATCGCTTTCAGGACTCGTTATGGACACTACGAGTTTGTTGTGATGTCGTTTGGGCTCACTAATGCACGTACATCATTCATGGATATGATGAACCGGATCTTTCGTCTATATTTGGACAAATTTGTGGTGGTTTTCATTGATGATGTGCTCATATACTCATGGAATGAATGGGATCATGTGAATGATCTACGGATTATCTTGGATACATTGCGAGAGCACAAGTTATATGCCAAGTTGAGCAAGTGTGAGTTCTGGTTATCCCAGGTGTCATTTCTAGGGCATGTTATTTCTGGAGCAGGCATCACAGTTGATCCTGCGAAGATTGAGGTAGTTATGTCCTGGGAGCAGCCCAAGACAATTACTCAGATTTGGAGCTTCCTTGGATTAGCAGACCATTACAGATGCTTTGTCTGCGGATTTTCACGCATTGTTTGCCCTCTGACACGACTAACGCAGAAGGGAGTCCCATTTATTTGGGACGATTCATGTGAGCAGCCTTCCAGACACTGAAGAAGAGATTGACTACATCACCTATTTTAGCTCTTCCTTTAGGCACTCAGGATTATGCAGTCTATACAGGTGCTTCTGGAGAAGGTCTAGGAGCAGTATTGATGCAGCGAGGCCACGTGATTGCTTATGCATCATGATAGTTGAGACCGCATGAGCGGAACTACCCTACGCATGACTTGGAGTTGGCGGCGGTTGTCTTTGCCCTGAAGATCTGGCGCCACTATCTATATGGGGTGAATTCGAGATCTTCACAGACCACAAGAGCCTGAAGTATATCTTTGATCAGAAGGAGCTGAACATGAGACAATGCAGATGGCTCGAGCTATTGAAGGATTATGACCGCACGATCTCTTACCATCCCGGTAAGGGAAACGTGGTGGCTGATGCACTTAGCAGGAGAGCGCATGCAGATGGTACGGTGAACTAGCTATATACATGGGATACGCTCGTCGCTCTGACTGATTGGTCTCCCTAGGAGAGTACATCCATATCTATTGATGTGCCTCCACGATACAACCGTCTTTGGGGTCGCATTGTAGAGAGACAGAAAATAGATACTTGGATTCGAGATAGATACATGTGAACCGTGAAGGATGAGGTTGATGATTTGTTATGACTGAGTCCATTGTATGGAAGGCAGGTCGGGTCGTTGTGCCCAACTACGAGCAGTTATGCAGAGATATTCTGGATGAGGCACACAGCTCACGATTATCTATCCATCTAGGTAGCACGAAGATGTACCGTGATTTGTGTCGATATTTCTGATGGGATGGAATGAAGCGTGATGTGGCGCAACATGTCAGTAGATGCACGACCTGTCAGATGGTCAAGACTGAGCACAGGAGACCACCAGGATTACTATAGTCTCTCCCCATTCCCGAGTGGAAGTGGAAGAGCATTTCTATGGATTTCGTCATGGGATTGCCGAAGACACCAGGTGGCTATGACTCCATTTGGGTTGTTGTTGACAGGTTGACCAAGTCATCCCATTTCATACATGTTAACACGACTTACACTCCATCCAGATTGGCCAAGCTTTATGTGCAGAATATCATTAGGTTACATGGTATACCACGAGAAGTAGTGTCTGACAGGGATTCGAGATTTACGTCTCACTATTGGCATCAGTTCATGTCACCACTACAGACAGAACTGAAGATGAGTTATGCTCATCATCCGCAGACAGATGGACAGAGTGAGCGCACCATACATACACTTGGGGATTTACTACGTTCATGCACTTTGGAGTGGAAAGGGTCCCGAAAGGACCATCTGCCTTTGGTTGAATTCACATACAACAATAGTTATCATTCTAGTGTCGGCATGGCACCATTTGAAGCCCTATACAGATGAAGATGCTCATACCCCTCAGTTGGCGTGAGGTAGGTGATCATGCTCTATATTCTATAGATCTCTTGGAGGAGATCGCGAGAACTATTGATCTTGTGAAGACGGAGGCTTCTGATGGCACAGAGCCGCCAGAAGAGCTATGCAAGACTGTCGGAAAAGAGATTTGGAGTTTCAGGTATCCAATCTTCCTCTCTTCTCCTGTTACAAATTCAACTCAATCTCATACTAATAACATTCCTGTAAATTACAGGTGGGAGATTGGGTATTTCTCCGAGTATCTCCCATGAAGGGAATTCAGAAGTTTGGTGTTCGTGGCAACTTGGCAACACGATATATTGGTCCGTTCGAGATTCTTGCTAGATGTGGGAAGGTGGCTTACCGAGAAGCCCTTCCTCCACATCTTTCTACTATTCACGACCTTTTCCATGTATCCAACTTGAGGAAGTATGTGCACGATCCTCGACGCGTCATCAGCTACGAGAATCTTGACGTGGAACCAGACTTGACTTATGAAGAGAGGCCAGTCCAGATACTTGACAGTGTTGTGAAGAAGCTTCGCAGCAAAGAAATTCCATTGGTTAAGGTGTTGTGGCACCGACATGGCATCGAAAAGGCGGCTTAGGAGACTGAAGCTGATATGCGAGCACGATACCCGCAGATTTTCTGAGGTAATAATCAAAACAAGTTTTTGTAATCATTTTCATATTAAAGGATATGGCTTATTTTACCTTTGAGGTTTTTATGGCCAGAAGAATATCAAGGGCACATAACGACCTTGACTCGAAATCTCGAGGACGAGATTCCCATTGAGGTTTTATATTTGTAACATTCGGGATCTACGTAAACCCGAACATGATCCAATTAGGGTTCGATTAACCCAATAAAGTTGTTGGTAAATGTTAAACAACCTAAATCGATCAATTGATCGTGAATCAAAAGTCGTTCGGGTGAAATCGACCAAAAATCGATCGCATCATAATGCGTGCCCGAAAAAACCGTGACGTAAATTTCAGAAACCGCAAAACAAATCAAGACTGTCATAGAATCCGATTCGACGAAACAAGACCAACGGAATTGACTGTTTGTCAATTGGATATCATTTGATATTTTTAATTTTATAAAATTTAACCATAAAACAAAATCGTATCTCAAAAATTTCGGGCATCCAAACTCGATCAAAAGTATACCAATATTATACTCATTTTGATCATCATTCCGAGACAATCAAATCGAGATATTGTGCGTCGAAATCTGACGCTCGATGCATGAGAATGGTCGACTTTTAAGTTTCCACAATATATATATATATATAATATAAATAAAAAATAAAAATAAAAATCTGTACAGATTTATGTACAGAACAGATGTTGGAAATGTTTTCATCTTTCCCACTTGGAAAATTATTTTTTTCTTCTATTGTCTTTCCACTTGGACTAAACGTTATTCCAAGTGTCAAGAAACTAGAACACTTCCTTGTGTGTATAAGCCCTTCTCTCTAATCTTCTCCAATGGAAAAGCCCCAAAACATTTCTCTCTTCTCCCTTAAATTTCAGCGGAGATCCAGCTCTTCCTTTCTAAAATTCCCCAATATTTCTCTTATTGGAGCTACTGTCCAGCAGCCCTGGAGCATCCCCAGACCCTCTCCGTGCTTCTTATAGTTGCTGGAACCCCTTCCTTGTTCAACTTGCTACTGTTTTCAACTTCTTGCAGCTACAACTTTCCATGGTCACTGCATGTTGAAGATCTTACTTCAAAAGCAATTTAAGGTACAATCCTCACTTTCTTTTGATGCCAAAGCATGTCATTCTTCCTGATTTCTTCTTCTTTCCTTTAAAATTCTGATTCCATCCTAATTCTTCTTATTTTCAGATCAGCAAAAATCTGTATTTTGCAATATCAACTAGAATTTACTTTTTGCATGCATGAGTATCTATCTCTAATGAGTGTATCTAGTAAAAATGACACTCAATTAGACTATATTATTGAAGCATTGTCAGTACAACACTCCCTTTATAAAAAAATGAATTTCAGAAATTAAATTCCCGACTTGACTGTAATTTGTTCCTTAAAAAATATAAAGGGAAAATTATTTAAAACTTACATGATGTTGTATACTGGGTTTATATGTATATAATTAAAAATATATACAGCTTATTCCTTATTCTTGATTACTACTTGTGTTTCTGTTATTAATATTCAATAGTTATATTAAAAAAATAAGCTTCTACTAACTGCTGAAAACTCAACCATTCAAAATCGTATAAAATTATGGGAGATTTGAGGTGTAACATATGGAAATCTGGAAATTTATAAATCCATTACTTTCAATAGTATCACAACATGGTCTGTTGTATCTTATCAAGTCAAATTTGATCTAACTGCTGAAAACTCAACCATTCAAAACCACTTATTTTGAATATAGAAGCACTTTTGTTAACCAGTATTATTTTCTTGATTATTCCAATCATAAATTTGAATTGTGCAACCAGTTCTCATAAGATAATTGGTATTACTACCCATAATAGGGTTCTATTCTCCTGTGTATAAGATCTCCAAATTAAATGGGTAATATTTTATCACTTCATAAACATATACGATGTTGGGTGTAGTTTGATTCACACGCTTGATATAGACCATAAATTGTGCCTGCTGGGATATGTGCATGTTTGAGCTTAGGTAGGTAAGATTTAATCTGGAGATTTAAATTAAGGATTGATAATGCTTATTTATTGCTGGAAATTACAGTTCCAGTTGGCATCATTGATTTATAATTATATTGTTTTAATTAAATGGTGTTGGTCTGTAGAGATAAATTAGAGTTGGGAATCTTTACATTAATCCGCATCTTGAATCCAAACCTAATGATCAGTTTTTATTCTCATAATTTGAAGAATGAGAACATTGGGATATTCATACAAGTGACTTACAGAATTTAGATTAATGTTTAGTCTAAGTCCCTTCATCTTATAAAAGAGATTTGAAATACCAATCTTAGGATATTAATACGCTTCTCTTATGAAACTAATAAATGATTTCCTAAGACAGCTATGATTAAAAATCCCAATCAATTGATCTCGAGTAGAATCTACTACATCACTAATGATAAGTTGTGACAGGATACCTAGATCTTAAATGTTAACCACATAAAAGATTGAGAAAGGATCGAAAAGTCAAACAAGTTATAAAGTTGGTGAATCAGTGATATCATAAATATATCATATATAATTTTTTGGAATTTTTCGAAAACATTTTCTAATTTTTTTTTGTATTTTCTAATTTGAACAGTACAAAAATGGCTTCTTTTTCATTTTTAAAAATTAGGAGAAATGCAAAAAATGCAAACTAAAATGCTGGCGTGAACAAGCAGAGCATGGAGCATCTAACCTAATTTTTGTGAATTTTTAGAAGCCAATTAGGTATTTTTAATAAATGGATAAAGACACAAAAAGTAATTAAGCCTGGCAGGGGCATTTTTGCAAATAAAATAACATCTAGGGGCACAGGTGCAAAAATACCAGAACATTATAACGTGTTTTGCAATTTTAAGGACTAAAACTAACTAACAAAACCCGCCAGGGTCCCCTTGCAATTTAACCATCACGCGGGACAGCACGTGATCCGCACTCACAGGGACCAAAATGCAATTTCAGAAAGTATAGGGTCCTGGTTGCAATTTTTCACAAAAATAATACACTGAATATTTTATTTAATGGTCCAAACATAAACATGCGACTCTACAGGGGGACTTGTGCAATTTTACCACCTCACGTGGGACAACACGTGAGGTGACGTGGACTGGACCCAAGTGTAATATGCAAAAACTACAGGGGGTCATAAGCAAAATATCCACATCCTTTACAACGTTATATTTTATTTACAATATTAAATATTAAATATACAAAAATGCAGGGGCTAGATATGCAAATTACCCCTAAAATGCGCGCTGGCGAACGGTTGGGATTTCTTCACTTGCCACGTGTCGCTCATCCAACGGCTGGTACCGCTTCGCCGATGAAGCGCTAGGATTAGATCTCAGGGCTGAGATCTACGGTGGCTGCTCGCTTCATCTGACGGCTCTGATTCAATCTGGGACCTGTTCTTCATCCGACGGCTGGGAAGCTAAGAGCAAGAACAGGGAAGAAGGCCGTGATGGCCGGGCTCCCTCGTCCTCGATCTCGCTCTCCAGGCATCCTTCGAGGCTTCCGGAGGTCCTAGGAGCTTCCTGGCAGGTGGCTGAAGGTTCTGGAGTGGTTGGATCGAGCGGAGACACACCGGAGCGCCACCACGAAGTCGGAGAAGACGTGGGGCTCCAGGTGCCTCCGGCGACTTCTGGATGTGTCTCCTGGAGCCACGTTAGGCTCCTAACCTGCAAGGAAAACTCACTCGGCTCGAGGCGATTCTCCTCGGCCCACAAACTGAAGCTGTTAGCATGGAAATGGGTGAGGTGGCGTTGCTCCGGTGAAGTGGCGGAGGAGAGCATCGATTCGCGAATCCAGGAGAGGATCCGGTTGGCCAAGGTGATTAGGAAGTGGAGAACGCGTTGGGGAATGAAATGAAGGTGAAAGCGGGTTGGAGAACAGTCGGGAATACGGTGAAAAGCTCGCCGGAGCGGAGCTCCGGCGAACTACGAATCGGCCTGGCTACGCTACACCTACGAGCTAAGTGCTAGTTTAAATGCAGAAATAAAACGACGGGAATAAAAATTACCTAAGAAAAATAAAGTGCGCAGCTCAACTTGGCCGGGGAGGCCAAGGAGCAGGACCGCCGGAGTTGGTGGCCGTGGGCGCATCTCCCTCCTCCACGAACCTCCTCGACGCTTCAGGGGACCTCCTGCTGTCACCAGGATGCACGCTAGGCCGAAGGCGAGGGTTCTAGGGCTTAGGAAATGGCCAAAAAGCTCGGAGGAGAAAGATGGTGTTATTTATAGACAAGGTGAGCCGCCCTTATTGATAGGCGATTAACAATGAATCGGGGCTATGTGCAAAGAATCCAAGAGGACGGCGTGGGAGAGGGATGTACAGGGAATAAAATCCGTGAAGGATTCGATGGCGATTGATGGACGAATCGAGCGGGCAAAAGGCACGAAGATGGGGGACAAGACAGTTCAGACGTACAGCAGGGGCTGAGGAGGCAGTTGACCCGGGGTCAACTCGGGCCAAGCCCTGATTGGTCCACCTAGGCCGCAAGAAGGACAAAACAGGCTGGAAAATAAAGAATGAATTATTTAAGTTAATAAATGATTTTATTATTTTTCGAGTATAAAATAAAAAATCTTTATTATTGTATGTAGTATTTTAATATGATTTTTATTTATTTTTATGACTTATTTTATTACGGTTTTATTACAATAATGTGTATATGTGTATATCTACATGTATTTTTGTATATTTAATTTTTAATTTTATTTATTTTATTTTATTATTTTTAGTTTCTTATTTTATAATTTTATAACTTATTTTTGTGAGTATAAGTATATTTTTATTTTATTTTTATGAGTTTATTTATATTTTTTAAATAAATAGATGTATGTGTATGTATGTATACTTATAGGTACTTTACCTATATATTATATTCATTTAATTTATTTAATGAATTTTATTTGTTTTTTTTTTATTTTTTGTTTTGTAGTTTTAATGAATGATATATTATATGTACATTATAATAAAATATGGATGAATAAAAGAATAAAAGAATTAAGTTCCTTTTTATTTATATACATGTATGTAGTCATACTTTTGTCTTATGATTATTATAGACTTATTTTATTTATCAAATTCTTTTTGGTTTTCTTGTAATTTCAACATGTACATGTATATATATAACTATTTACAAACTTTTAAAAATATAATTTTGTACAATTACTAAATATTGAATAAAATGAGTATTTTAATCAGTCTTATGTACAAGGAAGGTCAAAAACTAACTTCCACAGATGGACTCCAAAAATTATGAAACCAATTTTATAAAATAGTTCTTGGAGCTGCTATATACAATTAAAGGTGAGTTTGGGTGATTTGGAGTTTTTATTTGCAAGATATGGGTCTGTGAAGTTGAGATTTTTTGCTTTTTATTTGTGTATAAAATGTACACTGTATATTATTTTTACACAAACTCAATTTTGTATTTTTTATTTATATTATTATCTACAACTTTTAGAACAAAATTTCTTTATTTGATGAATAAATAATTATGTACAAAATAGGTGCTAAAAAATGCATAAATGAATGAATTAATAAATGAGATATTATATTGTATAATTGGCCCTTATCTCCCCCTACTTTATTCCTTGTCGACCAATTCCATTTCTGGACTTGGTCTCGGGGTTAGGGTCATAAAATATTTGCAATATTTTATTCCTTTTTCTTTTCTTCTCTTTATTCTATAATTTTTGCATTAAAAACCTTATTCTATGTATAATTAATACAATAAATAATAGATGCTAATATGAACAAATTAATGCTATTTACATGCATTTGCTGGGGTTTTTAAGGCCAAAATGATAGAATAAAGGTGATGAAATGGAGATTCATCAAGACTTCAGGCGCAAGTTCAGACTCAATGGTCAGATTCCGAGTCTTCAGTTGACTCACACTCCAGCCCGTTCGTCCTCCTCACCTGCACGACATGAGAAGCAACGTCCTCGACTGCAGCAATGTGCGCGTTGGGTTGATATTGTCCGTAGTGTCCTGTAGTGTTGAGTTGAGTTTATTTCTGTTTGTCCAAGCTGAGCATTGCATGCTCCAGCTTGAGGGGGAGTGTTGGAGTATAAAGTTGTATGCGCCTATTGTGTTGTTAGCAGGGTAAATGGATCCTGGAGGAGATCCATTTACCCCATCCAGTGTTTAGTCCCACATCGTCCAGTGGTGGGACTTGGAGGCTCTGGAGAGGCTATATAAAGAGCCCCAGACCTCCTGTATCTCTTGAGAAAAAGCAATGCTAAACAATGCCCCGTTGAGGGCTTCTCCCGTGGTTTCATCCCGCTCCTCACTGAGTAGGGTTCCACGTAAAATCCCGCTGTGTTCTTCTTATTTTATTATCTTTTTCCATGTTCGCTTCTGCTTCCGATTTTCTAACAAGAATAAAGAGATACAAATATCTCAACAGTATGAAATGAAGTTGTAATGCCATTGGGGAAAGGTGCATTGAATGATTATGTCTCTGGACGCAATTGGCACTGTAGGAGGTATGATCATAACCTGGAAGGATGACGCCTTCATATTCATATCTGAGTTAAGGGAACACATGTCCATTCGGTACAGCTTGAACATTTTCCCTTGGGGGCATAATATGCTTTCTCTTGTATATACGGTCAGAGTGTGTTCCACCTACGCTTGGTGCTCTGGTCGGATCTCAGACCTGCCAAGAGCTCCTTTCCTAGAGTGGATTTCTTTGGGGGAGGGGGATTTCAATGTCACATTGCACTCATCGAACAAGCCTCAATCACGGAGTGGGCAGGACCCATGCTCAATTGATTTCGCGAAACCGATTGATGATCTGGAGCTGGAGGTGATTGATGCCTCTGATACGAAATATACTTGGAGAAATCCGAGCTCTCGTTCTCGTATCGACTGCTTTCTTTCATATACTGAATTGTTGGATGCCTTTCCTTTGTTTAATTGCACGGCTAGAACATGCACGAGATCGGATTATACTCCCCTTTGTGTGGAACTCGGGCGCTATCTCCCCAACCCGGGGATTCTTCAGGTTTAAGAGAGCTTGGATCTCGAAGGGATTTTGTGATCTAGTCAACAATCGTTGGTCCTCTACTGTGGCATTAGATTCAACGGCATCTAGAATGGCGCAGAAATTAATCTCTTTATGAATTCGGTTGTGTGCTTACAAGAAGGAGGTGAGGAAGCTACGAAGAGCTTGTCATGCTGAGGCAGAGGCAGAGCTTACCAAACTTGACAAGGCTGAAGACTTGAGGGAGCTCAGTCATGAGGAGCAATTAGAGAGATCGATAGCGTAAAAAACTATCACAGAGGAAGATAAGAATAGTATTACCGAATGGAAACAGAGATCGCGACACTCTTGGTTGAAAGAGGGCAATGTTAACTCTTCGTACTTCCATAGAGTGCTAGTGGGAGGAGTCTCATAATCATATCCATTCGGTGATGCTGGACGGGAACTGAGTGGAGGGAGATAATGAGATGGGGATGGCCATAGCAGAGCACTTTCATGAATTTTCATGGTAAAATGCCTCCAGATTGTGGAGGTCTGGACTTGGCGACCCCACTTTATCTATCTAGCATGCAACTCATTTGACCCAGAGTGTGACCGAGGAGGAGGTGAAGGTGGAGGTGTGGGGCCTTATCTCTCTAGCATGCAACTCATTTGATGGGGCTCCGCGTCCAGACGGGTTTCATGTCTTTTTCTTTCGGGAGTTTTGAGATCTAATAGAAAGGGAGGTGGTTGATGTGGTCGAAGAATTCACTAGTACTAATGACGGCTTTAACAGACTTAATAGGGTGTTGATTTTCCCTCTACCTAAAAAGGATGTCTCAGAGAATATTAAGGACTTTCGACCCATCACGCTCTCTAACACGATCTACCTCATTATGGCGAAGGTCCAAGCTATTAGATTGAATTGTGTGATGGATCACATGATCTCTTCGCTTCAGAGTGCCTTCATTCCAGGTAGACAGATTGCTGACAGCCTGGTTATGGCATCTGAGATCAATACTGATTGGAAAAGACGAAACTCGAAGGGGGTGGTTTGGAAGGTGTACTTCTCCAAAGTATACGACACAGTGGACTGACGCTTCTTATGGATGGTGATGTCGAGATGTGGTTTTCCGGACAGTTGGATCTCGTGGATGAAACGATGTGTTACCACGGCATCTTATGCAGTGCTTGTCAACGGAAGACCTGAGGGTGGATTTTTTCAACCATGAGGGATTAAACAAGGTTGTCCCCTTGCACTGATGCTCTTTGTGATTGCGATCAATGTTCCGGCATGTATGGTGACCAAGATGGTGCAAGGTGAGATCTCGTCAGGATACAGTAATGATGTAATATCCATTCCTATGCTACAATACGCAGACGACACTATCTTCTTCATCAACGAGGGTAAAGAGGAAGCTAGAGGCATGGCGCTGATCGTGGAGATTTTTGGGGAACTTTCCGGGCCGGTACTAAATCGTAGCAAATCTATTGCGGTCCCACTGGGTTACTCTGACTCTGATGCTCTTGTGTTGGAGTATATGCGTCATATATAGATGGGTAAATGGATCTCTATAAGATCCATTTACCACATCCAATTTTAGTCCTACATCTATCAGTGGTGCGACTTGGAGGGTCTGTGGAGGCTATATAAGAAGCCCCAGACCCCCGGCATCCAGTGAGAAAGTGCAATGCATACATCAGCCCTTTGAGGCGTTCTCTCGTGGTTTCATTCCGCTCGTTAGGGATGTAGAGTTCCACGTTAAAATCCCGGTGTTCCATAATGTTTTATTCTTTATAGCTCCGATACGCTTCCGCATTCTATTTTCTAACATGGTATTAGAGCGGGTTCGATTCTCGACGATTCAATTTTGAAGATTTATTTTTGTCTTGTTCGAGAGTCGATTATCAAAGCTGTTCAATCATGTTTGTTCTTCAAGATTATTATTCAGTCATGTTCGTGTGGTTCAAAGTTTTTTTAAGATCTCATGAAGTTCCAAAAATTCTAGCGTTTCTAAAACTCTAGATCTGATGTTTTGTAAATTGTCTGGATTCTTGAAACAGTGGTTCCATTTCGATGCTCTGAAGATCTTTGCCTCTTCTCAGTTTATGGTTGTGGTCGTGCAGCATCTTCAACGCGGCAGCAATCTTCCTCCAAGCCGTAAGTCCATAAATTCTAGGCCAACACCTCTACGCAACGCCGCCTCCATCGACAGCTTCACGCAGTGCCGCCTCCATCGATAGCTTCACGTAGTGCCACCTCCAGCGGCGATCCCCATGGCATGTACGATTCCAGGCGTTGGGGCGACACTCAAGGACTCTAGTGGCGATCTCCCTCGACTCCAAGCACCACCGTGCGACGATGGTCGCCACCTCCAGGCGCGCAGGTTGCGTGCATCTCCTTCAGGTGGCAAGCCCAACCCCATGCGGTCAACTCAACGCAACCATGCGCTGCTCCTCCTTCCTGAATGGTGGCCACAATTGTAAAAGTCAGCTGACTAGGCCGACTGGAAGGCCCGATCAGTCGAGTCGAGGGGGTAGCCGACTCGACTAGGCCTAGTCGGCCATTAGTCGATCAACCCGACTAATCAGGCCGACTACTCGACCGGCTTTTACATATAGTTTTTCTATTTTTTTAAAATTTATTGCGTTTTCCTAAAGCAAACGTATTCTATTATGCTTAATGTTATAGCTAAAGTCAATTACTTCATTTATTTCATTATGCTAGTATAGAAAATGTACAAATGTTATTTCAAAAAAAGAAAAATGTACAAATCTAAGCAAATATATAAGAATATATGTATAAAAATGATTTATATATTTAAAATAATTTAAAAATTCAAAATCGACTAATGGACAACTAAATCCGATTAGTCGTCCGACTACCAAGTAATCCTTAGTCAATGACCCCACCGACTGAGTACCGACTACCATTTTCCGCAACCCTGATGGCAGCAGCCCCATCTTCAAGTTAGAGCACGGTTGCGAGCCCTAGCCACCGTTATTGTAAAGATCGGCTGACTAGTCGGTCTAACTAGTCATGTCAGGAGGGTAGCAAACTAACTAGGCCTAGTCGGCCAATAGCCGGTCAACTCGACTAATCGGGTCGACTAGTCGACCGACTACTCGGTTGACTTTTACATAGAGTTTTTTTTAATTTTTTTTGCTTTTTTCAAAAGCAAACTTATCCTATTATGCTTTAATGTTATATTTAAAGTCAATTACTTCATTTGTTTCATTATGATAGTATAGAAAATGTACAAATATTCTTTCAAAAAAAGAAAAATGTACAAATCTATGCAAATATATAAGAATATATGTATAAAAAATGATTAATATACTTAAAATAATTCAAAAAATAAAATCGACTAATGAACGACTAAATCTGATTAGTCGCCCGACTATTGATTAATCCTTAGTTAGTAACCCCGTCGACCGAGTACCCACTACCGATTTTTGCAACCTTGCTAGCCACCATCTCGTGGCGACAAGGCCAAGGCAGAGGCGGCTAGATCGATTCTCCCATGTGGCTCCAAGCGGGTCCAGGAGCATCGCCCAGAAGAGATGTGGTCCTCTCCTCTCGCTACGAAGTCGCCCTCCTCAGATCTCCATCTCTCTGTAGCGACGGCAAGCGGCGTGTTCGAACGAAAGGGGTTCCCAACAAGGAACCCTAAATAACAACACCAAGTGGGATGTGTTTCCTTTAAAAAAAATTATTTCTTTCATTGAAAGAAGGCACCAAGTGGCCGACCTATTGTTTATAAAAAAGGAAGGAAGAAGAGCGACCAACTAAAAAACAGAGAAAAAATGGCGAGGACGGAATTTTTTTTTGAGAAAAGACGTGCACAAAAGAAAAACCATACCACAACACAACAACAACAAAGCCTTTTCCCGCAATTAAATAGGGTCAGCTACATGGATTCTTTGCCTCCATTCAGATCTATCTCGGGTCAATCTCGGGGTTATATCAAAAAACTAAGATCCCTTCGTATAGTCTATTTCCAACACTTCTTGGGTCGTCCTCGCCCTCTCTTAGCTGGTTCAACATCCCAACACTCGCATCTCCAAACTGGTGCATCAGTTGATCTTCTTTGCAAATGACCAAACCATCATAAGCGGTTTTCTCGCATCTTATCCTCGATTGGAGCTACACCAACTTTCTTTCTGATCGCATCATTCCGAATCCGATCTTTACGTGTATGTGTGTGTGTGTGTCCACTCATCCACCTTAGCATTTTCATTTCTGCTACAGCCATTCTTTGCACATGTCTATGGCTCATAGGCCAACATTCATATCCATAGAGCATAGCAGGTCTCACGGCTGCTTTGTAAAACTTTCCTTTAATTTTTAAAGGAATTTTCTTATCACAGAGAACAACGGAGGCTCCTCTCCACTTTATCCAGCCTGCATTTATTCTGTTAGTAACATCTCCATCAATTTTCCCAACATGTTGCAAAATAGATCCTTGATATTTAAAAGAATCTCTCTTCTGGATGTTATCGTGACCAATCTTCACCTCGATTATTCACCATTGCTTCCATCAAAGGTGTACTCCATATATTCCGTCTTAGCCCTACTTATACGAAATCCTTTAGTCTCCAATGCATGTGTCCAGACCTCAAGCTTCTCATTTACTCCAACTCTAGTCTCATCAATCAACACAATATCATCAGCAAAGAACATAGACCAAGGTAACTCATCCTAAATGTGACTTGTCAACTCGTCCATAATCAAAGTAAAAAAATGGACTCAAAGCTGAACTTCGATGTAAACCAATGTTGATGGAAAAATAGTCAGTCTTCCCAGACGGGGACCTTACACAAGATAAAGCCCCATCACACATATCCTTTATGAGGTTAATGTATAGGACAGGTACTTGTCTCTTCTCCAAAACTCTCCACAGTATCTCTCGTGGGACAGAATAATAAGCATTCCCCAAATCAATAAAGATCATATGGAGGTTCCTCCTATTAGCTCTATAAATCTCCATTGTTCTCCGCAGCAAATGGATGGCTTCAATAGTTGAGCGACGTGGAATGAATTTGAATTGATTTTCTTTTACTTTGGAAACTTACATCAACCTTCTTTCGATCACACGTTCCCAAATTTTCATAGTCTGACTCATCAGCTTGATACCTCTGTAATTTGAACAATTTTGAATGTCTCCTTATTCTTATAAAGAGGTACCACGATACTCCTCCAATCTTCAGGCATTTTCTTGCTTCGCAAAACAACATTGAATACATTCGTAAGCCAAGTCAAACCGCGCTCACCTAAAACTCTTCATACTTCTACAAGGATGTCATCAGGTCCTACATCTTTCCCAGGCCTTATAACTGTTGGAGCATTCGTTGTATGCGCCCATTATGTTGTAGCAGGGTAAATGGATCCTGGAGGAGATCCATTTACCCCATCCAGTGTTTAGTCCCACATCGTCCAGTGGTGGGACTTGGAGGCTCTGGAAAGGCTATATAAGGAGCCCCAGACCTCATGTATCCATTGAGAAAAGCAATAGAAAAACACGCCCCGTTGAGGGCTTCTCCCGTGGTTTCATCCCGCTCCTCACGGAGTAGGGTTCCACGTAAAATCTTGTTGTTCTTATGCTCTTTAACTTTTCCATGTTTACGCTTCCGCTTCCGATTTTCTAACATGGTATCAGAGCGGGTTCGATTCTCGAGGAGTTTTTATATTTTTCATTATTGTATTCGAGATCCGATTTTGATACTGAAGATTATTTTGAGAAGTTTTAGAAATTCAGTTCTAGGGTTTCTTTCCTGAAACCCTAATCATGCGCAGGCGGCGCGATGCTCATCCAGGCGATGCGCAATACATTTCGTGCGAGATCCAGCCGCCATCAGATCCAGGTCTCCTTCCAGACCTCTTCCAAGGAGCAGGCGGCACCCCGTACAGAGGTGGTTGTACCATACGCATCCTCCTCTCCTTTCCAGTAATCCAGGAGGCGGCAACAGATTTTCAAGGCGGTAAACCCTAGCCGCAAGGACGCTCCAGGAGACCTCTTTCAGCCGCTTCTCCTTGGCGGAAACCCGAAGCAACCCCCCCCCCCCCAACGCGGGCAGGAGTGCCCTTAACCCAAGGCGCAGGTCCCTAAAGACTACAGGCGATGCTGCTTGCAAGCGCTCGCAGGCGCGCAGGCAATCTCCCGCCGCAGCCCCCACATCTCGACGACGACTCCACTGGGGAACAACCCCAGAATCTCTGGTTCTCCCAGCGCACGTGCTCCTCCTCGCGTGACCAGATCTCGCGCTCCCCAGACCTCGCAGGCGGCACAGGCGATCTCCAATGCGTCGCGAATCCCGTGTGGTTCACAGGCAAACCCCTCGCTGGCGACTTCCTCCTCCAGATACCGCTACCAGAGCAGTGGCGCCCTGCCCTCTAGGCGCTCCTGAGCATCGGCCTTCCTCTCCAAAGCCGCATGTGCTGATCCCGCGGCGCCGGGCGGAGCCCCTGCTCCACGCGCGCCCCCGCGACATCTCCCAAAGCCCACGCACCCTCTCGTTCCCAGGATGCGGCGGTGACTTTTCAGAAAACCGCAGGGGGAAGGTGTGTTTGTGAGAATGGGAACCCTAGTGGTGCCCTAGTGGTGCCTGATGGTTTAAAAAAATGTTTATATGGGCCCAGAAGAGGGCTGAGAGCTTTTACAAAAAAGGGAGGGGGAGCCGTATGTGTGGGCATGTATAGGCCAAAAAAAATATATATTGAGAGAGAGAAGGGGTGGGCCCGGGTGGGTCAATATTAAAAAAAAAGGAAAAGAAAAAGAAAAAGAGGCGCGTACAAATATAAAAGCCGTACGCATTTAAAAAACAAGTGAATAGCCGTTAAAAAAATTGGTTGAATGGCTTTAAAAAATCGAAAAAAGAAAAGAGCCGTGAAAAAAAAATTATTTGTAACGACCATATGTTATCCATGTTTTGAGAAGCCGAAAAATTTGTTAATGGCTTATTTTCCATGTCTTCCCATTTTATGCATTATTTTGTCTTCTCCCAACTTGTCGACGTCCATGTTTTTCCAACAAGTATGGGAGAAAGGGGGAGTATATGTAGAGTCACAGGTCTATTTCAGATTCTCCAGATTCAGATTAACCAGTCTCCAGACCAGTTTAGAATGTTCAGACTCTACAGATGATCAGATATTGTCAGACTCGACGATTGATCCCAAGTCCTCAGTTTTCAGACACGCACGAGTGTGCGGTCATTTTCAGATGAGCATATGTTGCCATCATTTGTTCGTAGTCCCCATCAGTCTTCTTCTTGTTGTTCGACCAGAGTTTTCATGTGAGCCATAAGGACTCCGGAGCAGAGGACCATTCCCTATGCCAATGAGGGCAAGGGTTTTCATGTGGTATCATAGGTACACCTGAGCAATGCACCATTCTCTGAGCCAGATGGGAGAGACCCAGTTCTCCGACGAGGAGACTTCAGGCGCAGTTTCAGACTCGATGGTCAGATTCCGAGTCTTCAGTTGACTCACACTCCAGTCCATTCGTCCTCCTCACCTACACGGCATGAGAAGTAACGTCCTCAACTGCAGCAATGTGCGCGTTGAATTGATATTGTTCGTAGTGTTCTGTAGCGTTGAGTTGAGTTTATTTCTGTTTGTCCAAGCTGAGCATTGCATGCTCCAGCTTGAGGGGGAGTGTTGGAGCATTCGTTGTATGCGCCCATTATGTTGTAGAAGGGTAAATGGATCCTGGAGGAGATCCATTTACCTCATCCAGTGTTTAGTCCCACATCATCCAGTGGTGGGACTTGGAGGCTCTGGAGAGGCTATATAAGGAGCCCCAGACCTCATGTATCCACTGAGCAAAGCAATAGAAAAACACGCCCCGTTGAGGGCTTCTCCCGTGGTTTCATCCCGCTCCTCACAGAGTAGAGTTCCACGTAAAATCCCGTTGTTCTTATGTTCTTTAACTTTTCCATGTTTACGCTTCCGCTTCCGATTTTCTAACAATAACCATCAAAGCCTCCTCTACCTCCTTTCTTAATATTCATCTATAGCTTGCTCGATTCAAGTAACTTTCACTGCTAGCTAGATCACCCAAATTGATCTCTCTATTTCCTTCCCCAGTGAAAAGTTTATGGAAGTACTTCTCCCATCTAGTCTCTATATCCTTCTGAATAACAAGCACGTGACCTTCCTCGTCCTTAATGCATCTCACTTGAGAAAGGTCTTTGATCTTTCTTTCTCTTGCTTTGGCCAACTTGAATATATCGTTCTGGTCCTCCTTAGAATCGAGATTTTTATACAAAACTTCATAAGCTTTTGACTTAGCTTCGCTTACAGCCTTCTTTGCTTCCTTTTTCGCTATTTTGTAGTTTGTGATAGCTTCCTTTGTTCTTTACTTTGACATAGCTTTAAAGCATGCTTTTTAATTTTTAGCTTCTCTTGCACCCCTTCACTCCACCACCAAGCCTCCTTTTGACTTGGAGCTCCTCCCTTTTGCACTTTCGCTACAATCCCAAGATAAGTCTTCTAAAACCTTCTCCCCGAAGCTCGATTGCTTCAGTGAGAGATTCCACCATCTAGTTCTAGTGATCTTAGGAACCCTCCTTTTCTTTACCAACCCTTTTATTTGCACATCCAAGACTAACAAGCGATGTTGGATTGCCAAACACTCTCCTGGGATTACTTTGCAGTCTTTACAACATAACCGATCTCTTCTCCTCAATGCAAAGTAATCTATCTGTGTTCTAGTTGGGACACTTTTATAAGTAATTAAATACTCCTCCCTCTTCTTGAAGAGAGTGTTTGCTATGAAAAGATCATATGCCGCTACAAAATCCAGAATGACTTTTCCCTCTTCTATTCTATTCTTAAAATCATGTCCTCCATGAACACTAGCATACCCTGAAGCATCTTTTCCCACATGTCCATTAAGATATCCACCTATGTAAATCATCTCTCTTTGTCGGATTCCTTGTAAAATCTTATCTAGATCCTCCCAAAAAGCATGTTTAGTCAATTCATCTAAACCAATTTGCAGTGCATAGACTGAGATGATATTCAGAATTTCTTCTTCAAGCATTAATTTTAGCAAAATAATCCCATCCCCGAATCTTTGTACCTCAACTACACAATCCTTCAAATCCTTATGAACAATCATTCCAACATTGTTTCTGTCCTTATCTTTACCTGAATACCAAAATTTAAAGCATGTCTTCTTGATCTCCCTTGCTTTCTCTCCAACCTGTTGGAGTATTTGGTAGTGTGCCTATTGAGTTGTAGATGGGTAAATGGATACCTCCAGGATCCATTTACCCCATCCCAGTGTTTAGTCCCACATTGTCCAGCGGTGGGACTTGGAGGCCCTGTGGAAGCTATATAAGGAGCCCCAGACCTCCTATATGAGATGAGGAAGTGCAATGCAAAATATGCCCCGTTGAGGGCTTCTCCTGTGGTTTCATCCTGCTCCTCACGGAGTAGGGTTCCACATAAATCACGCGTTCTTCGTGTTCTATGTTCTTATTCCATGTTTTGCTTCCACATGTTTATTTTATACCATGGTATCAGACCGGGTTCGATTCTCAAGATTTTCATATTCTTATTTATGTTCGAGAGTTGATTATATTGTTTAGTTCTTGAAGACTGTTTTTACGAAGATCATGTTTTTCATTCAAGTTGAAGGGTTTTTTTTCGAAACCCTAGTTCCGCTCGTCGCATCTTGATTCTTGAGATCTTCCGGAGGCAGTGATCTTTGTTCAGCATCTCGTAGGCTATTCCCTCTGTTCAGCATCTCCGCGGCTAGCCCTAGCCGCAACGATCTCTAATCAGGCGAAGCCCCTTCGGGGGTGGCCCCTCTTAGATCCAAGCCGCGCGCTTGTGTTCCCAGCAAAAATATCCCCACTGGCAGCGCCCCTAGTCCTCACGCGGCCCTGGCTCCAGGAAGGAAGGGCATTTCCGCACCCTTCGGTCTCCAGGAACGGATCTACGTCTCCAAGATCTCCATGCGCCCGCAGGCGTAAGGATTTCCTCCAGTCGCAGGGACAACAGCCCCAGGCGGCGCCATCGGCCCAGGCGCTCCCATCGGCCCAGGCCCATCTTCGATCTCCTGGCAGCTCCCATCGGCCCAGGCGCTCCTCCTCAGGCGCAATAGGCGGCACCATCGCCACAACCCCCTGGCGGAGCCCCGTCCCCGTCGCATCTTGGCCCCCGCGTGCGTTCCTCTCTATTCAGGCCACCCCTTCTCGCGAAGGAGGCAACTCCATCCCAGGCGTGAGGCAGCACACCCCTATCTCCATCGAAATCGCGTGCAGGCAGCCATCACCGAGCCCCAACAGGTTCTGCCCCTCCTCGCAGCATGCGCAAGAGCCTCGAATGAGAGAAAAACCCCAGCCTCCTCTACTCGCGCTCAGATATGTCGCGCGGAGCTTCAAGGCAACGGCTCCAGACAAGAGCATCTCACGTATCTCCCAGGCATGAACAGCTTCAAGACGTGCTCTCTCCTGCGGCAGCCGCTCACGGCAGCGAGCTCCCACTCTCCTGCGTGAAGACCCCATAGGGGCGGCGGACGATCGAAAGAAAAGGGGTGGTTCTCAGTAACCCTAAGGGCCCCGCGGCCTTTAAAAAAATGTTTCTCTACTTTTTGTTGGGCCTGTTAGGCTGGGTGTTGTTTTAAAAAAAAGGCGCGTACAAATATAAAAGTAGTACGCATTTAAAAAAAATTAGCCGTTAAAAAAAATTTGGTTGAACGGCTTAAAAAAATGAAAAAGAAAAGAGCCATGAAAAAAAATATTTGTAACGGCCAATTGTTATCCATGTTTTGAGAAGCCGGAAAAAAAAATCGGCTTATTTATTTTTGTGTCTTCCCCATCTATCTTGTCTTCTCCCAACTTAGTCGATGTCAATTTTCCTACAAGTATAGGAGAAAGGGTGGGAATATATGTAGAGTCACAGGTCTTGATCCAGATTCCAGATTCAGATGTCAGTCTCCAAACAGTCAGATGATCAGACTCTACAGTTTTTCAGAAGAAGATTTTCCATGCGCAATTCCAGACTCGACGTTCAGATTCCGAGTCCCAGTTTGATGCGCAGATTCAGACTCGACGGATTGGTCAGAGTCCAAGATCGAGGCACTCCATGATGAGAGGCCCATGTTTCGAGTTCTCTAGAGAGAGACTCAATTTCAAACACGCACGAGTGTGCGGTCTTCAGTTTCGTGGTCCCCATCATTACTCTTATTTGTCGGCCAGAGTTCTCATGTGAGCCATAGGGACTCCAGAGCAGAGGACCATTCCCTATGCCATGTGGGCAAGGGTTTTCATGTGTTATCATAGGTACTCCAGAGTAGAGTATCATTCTCTGAGCCAGATGGGAAAGACCCAGTTCTCTGACGAGGAGACTTCTCAGACTCGATGGTCAGATTTCGAGTCTTCAGTTGAGTCAAACTCCAGCCCGCTCGTCCTCCTCACCTGCATAGCATGAGAAGCAACGTCCTCGACTGCAGCAATGTACGCGTTGGGTTGATATTGTCCGTAGTGTCCTGTAGCGTTGAGTTGAGTCTCTTTCTGTTTGTCCAAGTTGAGCATTGCATGCTCCAGCTTGAGGGGGAGTGTTGGAGTATTTGGTAGTGCGCCTATTGAGTTGTAGATGGGTAAATGGATAACTCCAGGATCCATTTACCCCATCCCAGTGTTTAGTTCCACATTGTCCAGCGGTGGGACTTGGAGGCCTTGTGACCTCCTGTATGAGATGAGAAAGTGCAATGCAAAATATGCCCCGTTGAGGGCCTCTCCCGTGGTTTCATCTCGTTCCTCACGGAGTAGGGTTCCACGTAAAATCATGTGTTCTTCGTGTTCTACATTCTTATTCCATGTTTTGCTTCCGCATGTTTATATTATAACACAACCCATTTAGTCTCTTGAAGATATAGTATATGAATCTTCCTTCTTTCCATCGTATCCACTATCTCCTTCAATTTTCCATTTAAAGTGTAAATATTCCAACTAGCAATCCGCACCTTCCTTTGCAATCTCTTTTGGACTAACTTCTTTACTCGCATGCAACCATTATGCGAGAACCCTTGCAAATTTTGGACGGCATCTGGGCAGTGATGCGGCAGAACTAGCATATTTACCCGCATGCGTTCCTCATACGAGAACCCTTGCAAAATTTGAACTACATCTAGGCTGCGATGTAGCGGTCATTGCCAATTTTTCATTGAATTCGGGCAATGCAACGCGTCGTAAGTAGGGAACGCCCCAACGAAATCAATATGTTTGCTTAAATCCATGTTGAAAAGATCCGACTGTCATGAGGCAACTTTCTAAATAAATTTTTTTAAAAAAATACTATTTAGGAAGTTGTCTCTGGACTGGTTTACGCTGGTTGTCAGCTACCTAAGCAACCCTCTTTGCTAGAAAATCGGAAACGGAAGCGGAAACGATAATCAGAGCATAGAAATAAAGATAAACATGAAGAACACAAAAGATTTTTACGTGGAACCCTACTCCGTGAGGAGCAGGATGAAACCACGGGAGAAGCCCTCAAAGGGGCGGATACTTCATTCCTTTTTCTCATCTGTTACAGGAGGCCTGGGGCTCCTTATATAGCCTCCACAAGGCCTCCAAGTCCCACCACTGGACGATGTGGGACTAAACTCAGTGGTGGGGTAAATGGACCCTGGAGGGATCCATTTACCCACCTATTACATAAGTGACGCATGCTCCAAATACTCTAACACTCCCCCTCAAGCTGGAGCATGCAATGCTCAGCTTGGACAAACAGAAAGAAACTCAACTCACAATACATGACACTACAGACAATATCAACCCAACGCGCACAGCTACTGCAGTCGAGGATGTTGCTTCTCATGGCGTGCATGTGAGGAGGACGAACGGGCTGGAGTGTGAAACTGGATCTATCTGGCTTAGAGAATGGTACTCTACTCTGGAGTCCCTATGATACCACATGAAAACCCTTGCCCTTAATGGCATAGGGAATAGTCCTCTGCTCTGTAGTCCCTATGGCTCACATGAAAGCTCTGGCCGACCAACAAGAATGATTGGCATGCGTAATCATCGAGTCTGAAATTTGTAGAGTCTAAACATCTGACCGGTCTGGAAAATCTGATATCTTAGTCTTAGAACAAGACCTGTGACTCTACATATATGCTCTCAACTCTTGAAGATAAAAAAAATCACGAAATCAACTACTCCGTGTTAGAAAATAAAGATACCATGTTAGCAAATCGGAAGCGGAAGCGGAAATGATAATCAGAGCATAGAGATAAAGATAAACATGAAGAACACAAAAGATTTTTACGTGGAACCCTACTACGTGAGGAGCGGGATGAAACCACAGGAGAAGCCCTCAAAGGGGCGGATACTTCATTCATTTTTCTCATCTGTTACAGGAGGCCTGAGGCTCCTTATATAGCCTCCACAGGGCCTCCAAGTCCCACCACTGGACGATGTGGGACTAAACTCAGTGGTGGGGTAAATGGACCCTGGAGGGATCCATTTACCCACCTATTACATAAGTGACGCATGCTCCAAATACTCTAACACTCCCCCTCAAGCTGGAGCATGCAATGCTCAGCTTGGACAAACAGAAAGAAACTCAACTCACAAAACATAACATTACAGACAATATCAACCCAATGCGCACAGCTACTGCAGTCGAGGACGTTGCTTCTCATGGCGTGCATGTGAGGAGGACGAACGGGCTGGAGTGTGAAACTGGATCTATCTGGCTCAGAGAATGGTACTCTACTCTGGAGTCCCTATGATACCACATGAAAACCCTTGCCCTTAATGGCATAGGGAATAGTCCTCTGCTCTGTAGTCCCTATGGCTCACATGAAAGCTCTGGCCGACTAACAAGAATGATTGGCATGCGTAATCATCGAGTCTGAAATTTGTAGAGTCTGAACATCTGACCGGTCTGGAAAATCTGATATCTTAATCTTAGAACAAGACCTGTGACTCTACATATACTCCCCATTTCTCCCATACTGGTCGGAATGACGTTGTTGACCACGTTGGGAGAAGATAAGATAATACATAAATATGGGGAAAACATGAATATTCTCAAAATATTCCGAAAGATTCCTTGCGGTTTTTCTTTTATCATCATTTTTTTGTAAGCCGCCAATATATATATAACATTTTTTTATAAAGCCGTTTCAACATATATATATATATATATATTCGGCTCTTGAAACTTTTTTTAAAAAAAATTGCGTACGACTTTTCTTTGTACGCGGCTCTTTTTTTTAAACAGCATACGGTTTTTTCAAATGTACGCGCCTTTTTTTTCTTCGAAAATTCATACTCTTTTTTTTTATAAATAAATGGCCACATGGGCCCAACAATATTGTTGCCCCCCCCCTTTTTTAATTAGACTGGACTGCCCCCTTTTGGCCCCTTTCTTTTCTACAACCTCCGGCCCAGTTGGGCACTTACAATCAAAAAACACCCCTTTTTTTGTACTGCGCAGCCCTTCACATCCCTTTTTTTTATAAGGAGCCCGCTAGGGTTCCTCCGAAGGGAATCCTTTTTTCTATGTTGCCGCCACTGCCGCCCCAAGAATGGGGCTTCTTCGCCGTTGCCTGGGCGATGCGCCTCCTGCGCGAGGTGATAGAGATGGAGTCCTCATCGATGGGGAGGAGATGCGCCTCATGCGCGAGGTGTCGCCGCGATTGGATTTCGGGGCGCGCGGGTTGCGCAGCCTGCTGGAGGAAGAGCGGCATCGGAGGATCTGCGGGTCGCCATGGATATGCGGCTCTGCCTGCTGGAGAAGTGACGCGCGAGGGTCGCGACCTGAAACGAATCGCGCGGGACCAGGAGGCGCCGCCTGGTGGTCTGCTGCGGAGGGGGCTCGCCGCCAGCACCGCTTTGAGAGGAGTTACGGCTTGAAGATCGATGGCGCGTCGCCTGCGCGTGTGAGCGGGGATCAGGGGACCAGGGCGGAGGTGCGGCAGGCTGGGAGGTAGCCTCTGTCGTTAGAGATGCATCGCCTGCTGGGTGGCTCCACTCCTGGAGGACGCCGCATGAGATGGGAGATCCTGAGATCGGGTCCTGCGCCTGAAAGGGTACCGCCGCCTGATGGAGATGGCGTCATTGAAGCCTGGAGGAACCGCTTAGGGTTTTGAAGGACTTGGAGGGCTGCCTCCCACATAAGCCTCCCCCCTTCTGCGTATGACTGTTGCCGCCAGGAAATTTGAGAACCAACGCCATCAAAATTAGGGTTCTAAAAGAACCCTAGAACTTGAACCAAAAATGAATATGCTCTCAACTCTTGAAGATAAAAAAAATCACGAAATCAACTGAGAATCAAACCCGCTCTGATACCATGTTAGAAAATCGAAAGCGGAAGCGGAGCGGAAACGATAATCAGAGCATAGAAATAAAGATAAACATGAAGAACACAAAAGATTTTTACGTGGAACCCTACTCCGTGAGGAGCGGGATGAAACCACAGGAGAAGCCCTCAAAGGGGCGGATACTTCATTCCTTTTTCTCATCTGTTACAGGAGGCCTGGGGCTCCTTATATAGCCTCCACAGGGCCTCCAAGTCCCACAACTGGACGATGTGGGACTAAACTCAGTGGTTGGGTAAATGGACCCTGGAGGGATCCATTTACCCACCTATTACATAAGTGACGCATGCTCCAAATACTCTAACACTCCACATTTACCCGGGCTACCTAACGCAACCCTCCCCAAAAGAAAAGTCGTACGCAAAAGAAGAAATTGAAAGGAAAAGCTGAGAAAAAATGTGTCGGCGGCTTATGTGATTCATGTTTCCTCCTCATTTTTAATGTCTTCTCCCAAATTTGTCGATGTCATTGTTTTCCGACAAGTATGGGAGAAAGGGGGAGTATTGTGTAGAGTTCTACAGGCCTGAGATTCTCCAGACTCCAGAACAGCCAGATTTTCCAGACTCTACAGTTCAGTTTCAGACCCTGCGGATTGGTTCAGAGTCCAAGTGCGAAGCACTCCATCGTTGAGTGACCCATTTCCTTCGAGTTCTCCAAAGAGACTCCTTTTCATATGTGCACATGTTTGCCATCAATTTTATGTGGTCTCCATCTTTTGTTTTTGGACAGAGTTTTCATTGTGCCATAGGGACTACAAAGTAGAGATCCCATTCACTATGCCACGTGGGCTAGGTCTTCCATATGATATTATAGGGACTCCAGAGTAGAAATCCCATTCTCTGAGCCAGTATGGGAGAGACCTAGTTCTCCGAAGAGGAGACTATTTCAGACTCCATTCTCCAGCGACCGTGAACTCCGACGAGGATGTCTCCACGGCTTTTTAGTTCAGTCCTTTCAGAGATGGAGCAGTTGTCCACATGTTGCGGCGGACCAGAGTACTCCGACGAGGAGACTCATTTCAGTTGCAGTGACTTTAATAGGCGTAGTGCAGAGCGCATGCTTTCCGACGAGGAGATTCCATTCAACTCACACTCCAGCCTGTTTATCCTCCTCACATGCACGGCATGAGAAGTAACGTCTCCGACAGCACCCGATAGTTGTGTGTGTTGAGTTGATATTGTTTATAATGTCTTGTATTGTGAGTTGAGATTTCTTTCTGTTTGTCCAAACTAAGCATTGCATGCTCCAGTTTGAAGGAGAGTGTTGGAGTATATGTGTCATATGTAGAAGGGTAAATATCCTATGTCTAGTCCCACATCTACCAATGGTGGGACTTGGAGGGTCTGTGGATGCTATATAAGAAAACCAAACCCCTAGTATCTAGTGAGTATGTGCAATGCATACATCAACCCTTTGAGGCGCTCTCTCGTGATTTCATCCCGTTCATTAGAGAGTAGGGTTCCACGTTAAAATCCCAATGTTCCATAATGTTTTATTCATTATTTCTCTGATACGCTTCTGCATTCTATTTTCTAACATCTTGATTGTTGTTCCATGCTTGGCACTGAGAGGGGCTCTCTCCCGATGCACTATTTAGGACTTCCCCTGATGGACGGTACTCATAAGATGGCGAATTGGCTCCCGATCATTGAAAAAAATGGAAAGAAAACTTGCAGGTTGGAAGGCATCGATCCTCTCCTACGGAGGTCGTTTGGTGCTGGGGAAAGAGGTTCTCTCTGTTATTCTCACTTACTTCATCTCATCACGTTTGCTTCATGCTGGGATTAGACGTAGACTAGACGTTGTCATGAAATGTTTTATATGGGAGAAAACGGACCAAGATGATCATCACATTCATCTGGTTGATCGGAACACTGTTACATTGCCCTATAAGGATAGAGGATTAGGGATCCAATGCTTGGACTCGATGAATGAAGTTCATTGAAAACGGGTTAAAAGGATTTGGGGCAATGGAAATGATCTTTGTTGCAGACTCATCAGACAGATCTATGGTACTGAAGTTCAGCACTCATTTCCTTGTCAGCTTGATTCCAGACCGTTGGCTTTCTGGAAAGGTATTAGATCAGTGTTCCCCCGGTTCTGGGACCTCTTTAGACCGTGCCTTGGGGAAGGCAATTCGTTTAGATTCTGGTATGATGACTGGTCAGGTAATGGAACGCTCTCGTCGAGGTTCCCTTACTTATTTGCTTTGGTAGCCAATCACGACGCAAGGGTGGCATAGTGTTGGGTCGACAGTAACTGGATGCATGGGTTCTTGTCTAACTTCTCTGACCAATGCCTCGAGGACTTCTTGCTTCTATTTGACTCTATAAGACAGATTGAAAGGACCAGTGTTGGGTGAGACCACTGGGTTTGGAAGCACAATTCCTTTCAGTCAAAAATGCATACAAGGCAATCACTAGACCGACTCCGTCTAGGATAGACTCTTTGACTCGGGACTGCAACTTTATCCGGAAGCTGAAGCTGCCAAGTGGAAATTGATTTCTTTATGTGTTGTTTCTGCAGAAAGTGCACCATGACCAAAGGCCATTGTGATAAATTTTTTGGGGTTATCTCAAACAAATGCCCTCTCTGTGAGACGCAGATTGAGACACTTGATCATATTTTCTTTCACTATCAAAGAGCTTCCCCAATCTAGCAGGATCTAGAGGCAGACTGGCTATCTGTGTAGAACTTTGACATATTTTAGAACTCCATTGTTGAGGCCAGAGACCGGTCTAAAGAGGACCTTCTTCGGCCTCTCTCAATTGTATGGGCTATTTGGTGAGCTAGAAACAACACTCTTCTCTTCCTCTCGTTTCTACGCTGAGAATGTATTTTTTCACTCTAAGGTTCTTCTTGAGTCTTGGACTCTTGCTTGTTGTAAGTCTTTCTACATCTTTGTACTCATCTATTAAAAAATGTTGGGGTGGACACCTTAGCGTGTTTCCCCCTCTTTTTGTCTCAAAAAAATTCAGATACTCGGTTATCGGACTGATGGGCGATAGATCTATAGAAAACTCAAGGCACATGTAACACATTCTCAAGCACATGTAACACATTCTGCAAAAACACATAGAAGTCATCAATTGAATCTCTCCAAGTCTCGGCATAGGAGAATGTATCCCAGAGAAAGAACTGCAGATCGACCAAGAAGAACAATGTTGTAGGATGTGAACTATTCTTTGTCACAGCAGAGATGATGAGATACATCAGAGTCTGTGATCCATTCTAAAATATCAGCAATGTGACAGGTGGTAAGAGCATAATCAGTACATAAGATGCTCACAGAGACTGCAATGTCAAATGAAGTCGAAGAAGCACTAGTACTACTGGCAGAAAGGCACATCATCTCCTACGGACGGAAGACAAGGTCATCATATTTCTAATCAGTAGTAGTAATGAGCTCAAATTGCTAGCAGCACGAGTAGATGCAGGATGACCATGCTTCTGATAGCCGGTATCATCATAGTGCCAAATATAGGTGTGGTATATGTACTGGAAGCGAGGACGAGCACTTCTTCTGTTGTGGATTCTACGTCCTCTAAACTGAGTGGAACCCCCTCCACAACGAAATGATGTCATAATAGAACATATTTTAATCACATAAGCACAAGGCATTGTGATCATACTCGGACGGTTGTAAGCCTCAACCATGGGATGGATAGAAGCACTAATAAGAAATTGGGTGTGGGTAGCATCATATTGGGAATCAAGATCTATAAGAAAAACCCACTATAATGGTGTTCTTGTAGGCCATATATTGCTCAAGACTAGTACTCAGAGACATATGTAGCTATGAAGCTTCTCGAATATGCAGCTCGATCAGGAGCAGACTGCATGGAGAGAGGATGACTATCATGCATTGTAGGAAAAGATGTGATGTTGGAGCCAAAGGATCTTCATCTCATTCATCGTATGGGTTTATATGGCGGCATGAATATACCACATCACATTTGTTGTTGGTTATGTCCATTGTAAGAGTGCTGGAGAGACAAACATGCGTCCACCCATTGTCTTGCTTCCAAATGACATTTTCTTCGATCTTATCAATCGGCTCGGATTGCGTCATGATGTATTCTTTGTTGTTGCTCCTCGTAAAGTTCAAGAACCGCATTATCCACAGCTTGTTAATCTCATCCATCTTGACGACGGGAGTTGGGTCTTTGAATGCCCCAGAAGTTGTGAGATGAATGCATATCAACCTTATCATCAGTCATGACGAATGAAGGAGACAAGGGAGGACACAACCATGTGATAGAACAATCTGATTTTTGTTTACATGATCATGTAGGGAATATGACGTATGTGCAGACTTAAAGGAAAACCTTCTCCACCAACTTTGTCGATTCTCTAGGGCAATCGGATTAGATTTAAATGACCTAATCCAACTTGTATTGCACCAAAATCAATGCAAGGAAGCACTAAAACGAGTCATACAAAGCGTAAGAGAGCATCGGTAGGCAAATGAAACATATATGGTACCGTTGCAGTTCTCGAAGAGGTTTCTAGAGATGCACACAGAGTGCGAAAGAACCATTGGGCTCGTACACATTAGTTGCAGAGGCATTGTGCATTGGAGCACAACCGCGAGGGCCTCACTGAGGCATGATAGGTCCTACGGGTGGTGTTGGTAACGTTGGGCGGCGCGGTGGATGAAGAGAGGCGCACGGAGGTGTGTGGTGGTCAAGGAAGGCGGCCAAAGGTGCGTACGTGAGAACGGAGGGAGGAGGTTGATCGATGACTTTCTATGGTATCAAGGAGCTACTAAAGCTCGGTCATGGACCATGCTCCGCTACCATACGGAAAGAAATGAATGAGATGTTTATTCAGAGGTCATATCGCTCCTTTATATAGAAAAGAAACCTTATAGGGAAAATAATGAATAGGAAATTATATAAAAAGAAAATAATAAATAATATTTCCTATAACAATCTAAAACTAGATTTTATTTGCTTGCGAATATTTAATATATAAAGTAGGATATCCTTGCAGGATTCAAAAAGTTTAGCCATTTAAAAGGTATTTACTATATTAAAGTTTTTTCTGCTAACAAGTAACTTACCAAAAAATTTAAAAGAACTCAAAACCAAATGCAAGTATAATTAGCTTAAACCGAACATCATAAAATTATACATACAAATAAGAGCAGCCTCTAATGCATAATTGTTTACATTTAATGTAATGAATATGACGTCACCTGTAAGCAACGACAGGCTCAACAGAATAGCTTTGGATGTTTACGGCAATAACTTTCCATGCTGTATAGAAATCTGAGAAAAATGAACAAAGGTTAAATATGAGCTGTAAACTTAAGCATAACGGTGTGCACCATAACCATATAAGCATCATGTTTTTAAAAAGAACTCCCTCACATCATTTCCTATGGCTACCATACGAAGTTGAAAAAGGTAACACTAAAATCCAGTAGAGAAGAAAATTGCCATACAAACAAATGGGGAGAGGGATTGGGAATTACTCAGATTTGTCTTTATATTTCTGGATATAGAAGTATGTTTGATTATAAATGTTGAAAGGGAAACGAAAAATCATATTTCATCTAACCCTAGAGCTCTCTTATATAGGAGAAAAGCTCTAAGGGTAAATTACATAAACAGAACAATAGAAATAAACAATATGAAAAAGGGACAAAATAACATAAATATCTTAAACTACCCATCAAGCTTGAGCATATATATCTATCATGCTCAGCTTGGAACAACAATGATGAAAAGGACCTCTAGCCAGGGCTTTAGTAAACATGTCTGCAATCTAATCTCCTGACGCTACATAAGATGTTGAAATAAGCCCCTTTTGGATCAAATCACGAGTGTAATGACAGTCCATCTCAATGTGCTTTGTCCTTTCATGGAATGCTGGATTATTTTCTATAAACAAGGCTGCCTGATTGTCGCATTTGAGATGCATAGGAAGAGGCACTTCAATCATTAAATCGGTCAGGACAGATTTGACCCAAATCATCTCCGTACTACCTAAAGCCATTGTCCTATATTCTGATTCTGCACTAGATCGAGCAACAACGGTTTGTTTCTTACTCTTCCATGAGACAAGTGAGCCGCCAACAAACACAATGAAGCCTGAAGTAGACTTCCTGTCCTTAGGACACCCAGCATAATCTGCATCTGCACACCCTGTAACTGAGAGAGACGTATCTCTTCTAAACAGAAGACCTGCACCTGGAGATGACTTCAGATATCTCAGGATCATGAATACTGCATCCATGTGCGCATGCCTGGGTTGCTCCATGAACTGACTTACTCTACTCACAGCGAACGATATATCAGGCCTGGTAATGGTAACATACAATAATTTTCCTACCAGCTCTCTGTACCGTCTCTTGTCTACCCCCGCAAATCCGTCATCATGGAGCTTCGCATTAGGATCCATCGGGGTAGTAGCTGGTCTACATCCTGTCAAACATGTCTCAGATAGAAGCAAGGCCGTATATGTCGATTTCGGACACCATTTCGGTATCGACCGAAACAGAATTTCGATGGAATTTCGGTGGAATTTCGATTGAAATTTCGGTCATTTCGGTCATTTTTTGTACTAGCACCCCCATATTTCGGTCATTTCGGTCGTATTTCGATTTCGACTGGATATCGATATTCGACAGAAATTCGACCGAATTTCGCTGAAATTCGAGGCCATGGATAGAAGATCAGTAACATACTTCCTTTGTGTCATAACCATACCCTGTTGATTTCGTGCAAACTCTAGACCAAGAATGTAACGAAGCGTGCCAAGGTCCTTAGTAACAAACTGATGTCCAAGGAAATCCTTAGCTGCTTGAATGCCTTGTTCATCGCTTCCGGTGATAACAATGTCATCAATATAAACCAAAATGACTACAATACCTCTCTGGTCTCTTGTTACAAAGAGAGTATGATCTGTTCAATCCATTCTGAGAGCTTCTGAAACCAAGCCCTCGGACTATGCTTAAGACCATATATAGCTTAATGAAGACAGCACGCCATACTAGACTCCCCCTCAACAGCAAAACCAGGTGGTTGCTGCATGTAGACCTCTTCCTGCAGATCACCATACAAGAAAGCATTCTTGACATCCAATTGGAAAAGAGGCCAATCACGTACCACCGCCACAGCAATAAAAATACGCCAGGTAGAATGACGCACTACAGGGGAAAAAGTGTCCCGATAGTCCACTCCATAGGTCTGAGTGAACCCACGAGCAACCAGCATGGCCTTGTATCTTTCTATGGTATCATCAGCCCTATGTTTCACAGTAAATACGCACTTGCTGCAAAAAACAGACGCACCTAGTGGAGCATGGACCACACTCCATGTACCTCGTGACCGTAAGGCTATCATCTCCTCCTCCATAGCCACACGCCACTGACTGCTTTGCAGGGCCTCCTGATATGACCGTGGTATCTCTGTAGCAGACAACCCCACAACAAAGTGCTAAGAATCCTTAAGATAGACGCTCCAAGGAAACATGAGAACCAATAGGGTGCATAGTACATGTTCTTTTCTGTCGCCGAAGTGCCATAGGCATATCTAGATCCTCGACAGGAGTAGTAGAGATAGTATTTGCACTCTGCACATCCGTCTGTACATACAAATCACCCGTGCCATTAGAAGAACTCAAATGCTCAGTACATACCTTGCTTGATGATGGAGGAGGCGCATGGGCATGGGACCTTCGCTGGTAGACCTGTGGAAAAAAACAGAAAACGGTGGTGGAGGTGGTGGTGGTGGAGGCGGTGGTGGTGATGGAAGCGCAGATGGAGTTGAACATGGTAATGACGGAGGAGGAGGCATATAGATCTCGTCTCCATCCTATAAAGGAGTAAGCCTGTCACCTGTGGGAGAAAAATACATAATAGACTCAAAGAAGGTGACATCAGCACTAACATAATATCTTCATCGAAAAAACAACGATATCCCTTTTGGGTTTTGGAATACCCAACAAACACAAATTTGATAGCTCTGGGAGAGAGCTTGTCAAGACCAGGAGAGAGTTGCTGAACAAATGCAACAGAACCAAAAACACGAGGCATAAGCGAGAAAAGATCCATCTCGGGAAACACAATCAAGAACGGGATCTTCTCCCCAAGCACCGAAGAGGGCATACGATTCACAAGATAACAAGCAGTTAAAACCGCATCTCCCCAATAGGAATGAGGAGCACGACTATGAATCAAAAGAGTTCTGGTAACATCCAAAAGATGGCAGTGTTTCCTTGCAGTCACCCCATTCTGTTGGGAAGTATATGCGTATGATGTCTGATGCACAATACCATTAGACCTATGAAATTGAGAAAGATGAGCACTGCAAAACTTTAATGCATTATCAGAACGTACGAATTTGACTTTTGCAAAGAAAATGTTCTTTATTTCATTAATAAAAGACTGAATAAAAGGACCAGCATCAGACTTGTTCTTAAGGAGAAAAATCCAAGACAAACGAGAAAACTCATCAACTACAACAAGATAAAATGTCCCTGATGATCTGGGACACGACTAGGACCCCAAATATCGAAATAGAGCAACTCAAACAAATAATGACTACTTGGACCCTGACGACTTTGGAAAGTGGACCGATGATGCTTCCCAAGCTGGCAGGCCTCACAGTGAAAAGTGGAGCGAGGAGAAATCTGAGGAAGAACATGAATCAACTTTTGAAGAGGAAGATGACCAAATCGCAGATGCCACATCTATGGAGAAACAGATCTAGTGTTGATAGAAGAAGAGGCGCCAGCAAACAGAGACTGCACTAGTCTGTAAAGGCCCCCTTGCTCACGGCCAGTTCCAATCACTCTGCCGGTGAGTATGTCCTGAAACACAAGAGCAGATGCATCAAATATGGCACGACAATGTAAATCTCTGGAGATTTGACTAATTGATAATAGATACGTAGAAAAATCAGGAGCATAGAGAACATCCGGAAGCCTCAATGTAGAAGTCAACTGCACCTCCCCCTAACCAGTGATGGGGGAATGTGTTCCATCTACTATCACAACTGATCGTCCAGGCTGAGTAGGACGAAAAACACTAAACTGACCTCTGTCACCATAGAGATGATGAGATGTGCCGGAATCCATGATCCATTCAGATAAGTCTGCCCTGTAGCAACTAGTAAAAGCATATTCTATACTTGACGTAGACGCAAATGCTGAGGCAGCAACCTCAGAGGATCCTGAAGGAGAGCTAGTGGATCCAGATGTGCCAGGCATAATCTCTCTTAGTCGTGCTACAAGCTCGTCAAATCTCTAATCAGATGCAGGAGATGAACTCCCAGTCTGTTGTGTCTGCTCTACAACCCTGGCTGACGCAGGAAACCCATGCTTAGAATAGAAGGTTTCCTCAGAATGGCATGTAATGTGGCAGAAGGTGCACGGTCGACCCCGACCGCCCCCTCCTCTATCGTGGTTGCAGCTTCCCTGACCACGATATACTATATGGCTGCCTCTACCACGTGAAGTCGTCATAGCTGAAGATGTCCAGTGCTGTAAGGTACTACCAGAGGATATAGATAGTCTGCTCAATCTTCGATACGCCTCCTCCATAAGAGGTATGGTAGCATCAGTGAGGATCTGGGTACGAGCCGCATCATACTCTGGATCCAGGGCTGCTAGAAATACCCCAGTCATCACAGAGTCTCTGTATGCCTTGAGTTGCTCTGGTATAGCAGTCAAGGGTATGTAGCCATGTAACTTCTTGAACATACCCCTTAAAGAGGTGTAAAGGGTGTAAAGAGGGTGACCATTCTGTTTTGAAGTGAAAATGTCATGTTGAAGTTGCAAAATCTTTGACTCATTCTTCGCCAGAGAATATGTAGAGGTGAGAATATCCCACATAGCCTTTGTTGTGGGCTGGCTCAAGATGTCATTTGCTATATCCATGGAGTGTGTTCCAGATAGCCATACCCGTGCATATGCAACGTCAGCCACCCACAAGGCATATGCTTCTTGTCGACAGGCTCCTCCAATTTGAGGATATGCTTCTTGCCATTGCATTGCATTAGACTCATGAATTGCATGGCCCACAATTCATAATTAGTTCCATCCATCTTCACGATGGGTGTTGGACTTTTGAAGGCATCCAAGGATGGAATATCTGTTTTGTTGTCTGACATGATAACAACAATCTCTCAAGACTGGGATTGCAAACTTGGACAAGAGATGTCTACACAGACATCTAAGAGGATAGTTGTGGGTGTAGACTTATACCACAACCATTCCCATGCTTAGAAAACTCCTTTGAGAAGTTAGGTTGTGAGGCTCACGAACACACTCGAGCGGGGATGCACAGTCGCACGGAACAGAGGCACAAGCCAATGCGCAATCGTACGGAACAGAGGCACGGACAGGTGTGCACAGTCGCACGGAAGGACATGTGCACAGGTGCAAAGGTGCACATGAAACCAGAGGCGCAGGAGAGCACCGGCGCACAGGTACAATGTGTGAGTGTGTACAGCAAGGCACGAATGCGCACAGGCGCACACGCGATGTCGCTAGGTCTCATATGCGTACTCGGGCAGAAGAAGCAGGCGCGCTAGGGCTCTGGCGCACGCGAGATCGCAGGCAACCTAGGGCTCAGGCAGGTGGAAGGAGCAGGCGATGGAACGTGCGGCGCACTCGCGAGCGCAGGGAAGGCGATGCAGTCCTCACGGCGGCGGCATGTGGGGCATTAGGTGGGAACAAGGAATTAGGGCACAGGCTCAGGTCTAGATCCGTCACTCTGATACCATGTTGAAAGGGAAACGAAAAATCATATTCCATCTAACCCTAGAGCGCTCTTATATAGGAGAAAAGCTCTAAGGGTAAATCACATAAACCGAACGATAGAAATAAACAATATGAAAAAGAGACAAAATAACATAAATATCTTAGCAATAAATATAAAGGAAATCATAATATATGTCACCCCAACATTTACAAAGATGATCCCCCATGTAAGGGATGCTCATCGATTCATAACTTCATATTAATACGACTGTCCACTAGGTCAATTCAAGATTGTTCAGTTTGAAACATTCAAGTAAGATAAATCTTGCAGGCATTTGAAAAATGGAAACAGATCAAGTAGTATTCAAAATGAGTATATGCAGGTGCCTTCAAGTCCATTTGCATTTCAACGAGAGTTGCAAGCATGGTGAAGGTTTCTGACAAAGTAAGACCATGATGCAGTATAAGGAATACAAGTTCAATATATGCCTCTAGTCTTTTATAAGCAATGCTTAGGAACCCATTGCACTTCGAATGATGTTTTTGAATACTTGTGACTAGTCTTCCATGGGGTAGAGGCATCAATGGTGATATGAAGCATAGAGTTAACGTAGGGTAATTGATTGCAGATGCAAAGAGGAGCTTGCTTTGTAGTCTGCTATAAAAATACACCATCGGATACATAAGGTAAGCACGATAGAGTGTGATACCTGCAATGATTTATGCTAGTCGGCTGGTTTGGCAACGGGTATAACACCCAAAACTAGCTATCAAATCCAGTTTGGATACTACCCCCCAAGCCAAACCCAGATTTACTTAACCCTCGATGTTTTTCAGGTTAGCGGATAACATGTATTTTTCAAACATAGTTTTGAAGAAATCACATCGTGAGTGCATCATGACTTGCCCCGCCCCCCAACCTTTCATATCTCTCCAAAGACGACGATTCCCATGCCATGCCTCACCCCGAATCAAACACCTATTCTCACCACCCCTATTATGATTCCACCAACCATAATATCTCAATCATCTCTCTTCACTCCAATCTTGTCTCCTACCAACCACTATTACTCTCGTTGCCATTTCTTCATCACAGCTCTACTCTAGTCATCCAACGGTGGCATTGACGATTGTGGCAGCCGCTCTATGTCATTTCTTCACAGCTCAAGCACTCAGCTGGGCCGACACCGACACTGAGAGACAAAAGCAAGGGGAGCAAATGGGATTAGATATCCCGATCCCCAATAGTCCTAGCCCTAAACGATGGAAACTAGCCATTGTGTATATCAAACTATGCTATGGTGTAGTTAACGTTAAGTATCCTACCAGGCTAGTACATTCACAAGAATGAAATTCAAAGGAATTGACAGGGATATGCACAAGAGGCGGAGCATGAGATGAAATTCGATGCAAAGCGAAGAACCGTACCAGGGCTTGACACGCCACAAATCCTCTTGAAAGATGAGTACCTTCGGGAACACGGACACATGGTTTTCCCAGCTCATTCCATTCCATAAAATGTTGTCACCCTCACAACTACGACGGGGCATATGTCTACATTCTGAAGAGGTTCCTTTTCTTGTTCTTCCTAATATTAATCAAGGTTTCTCTCACCATTTTCTCTTTATGTTGTCTGGTGACATGCCATTGTCGCATGACATGGAAACTCATGGGGATATCTTGCATGTCGCACATCCTTGCAAAGTTTGAATTTTTTTTGTTATTTCATGAACATCTTCATTGCAGCTATATAGGTTTGATCGTTGTTGGTTCTTATGAGATTTTTCTTGATATGGTGGGAATTGGATGGCTTGTATCATGGGATAGATTCAATGGTAGAGGAAATGGAAGTATGTTACATATATGCTCTCGTGATGCAACTACGAAGGAACTTTTGGTGTAAGGTTTGCTCAATTTTATAGGGGAATGTTTGTCTTGCATATAGATTTTGCTTGGAACTCATGATGGTTTTCTAGAAGCACTGGTGCATACAAGATGGTCTACAATGGTAGTCATCCTCATGTATTCACGGCGACCATGTTCATGTGATTGATGACGTGATGTCTTCCTCATGTGAAGCGTAATATTTTCAGCATTGTAATTGATATTATCTTATATTAATTTTTAAAAGAAAAGGGAAATGCACCCTCTAGTGACCATTGATCAAAACAAAAAGTGAGGTAGTGGACACACACCACTTCATCCAAGAGATCTGAAGTATAAAAAATGGCAAAGCTTTCTCCCACTATAAGTAGGGCCGGTTACATGGATTCTTGCTCAAATTCATGTTGAAAGATTTGACTATTTTTTACGTTGGTTGTCAACACAATCATATGCCTTGGAGAAATCTACCTTCCAAACAAGGCTTTCATCCCTCTAAACTTCAAGTCACCAACCATCTTAGAAGCCATCACAACTATTTTCCATCATCTGCATGTCAAGAATGAATGCAGTCTGCACCGGGGAGATCATGTCCTCCAGAACCAAATGCAAGCGATTGACCAACACCTTTCCAATAATCAGGTAAACCGCATAAGATATTGCAAGAAGACGAAAATCCTCAATCATTCAGTCCCCTCTTTCTTAGGATGAAGGAACAGAAGTGTGTGGTTGATTCGGTTGAAGTTGTTGTTACATGTTTCAAACTCTCCCATCACCTTTAAAAGATTAGCCAAGGTAACTTCCCAAAACTCCTTGAAGAAAAGCATCAAGGAACCGTAGAGGCCACGCCAACCACACGAATCTCCTCCAGCTCGAAGGCCTGAGCGAGAGTGATTTTTAGGCTGGTGGAGAGGGTAGAAGCGCCCCTACCCATTCACCGACAATAGTGGCCCCGCAATCTGCAAATCATGCGATGAAAATACCGAAAATACTCCATTGCTACTTGACCCACCTTGTGTTAACCCTCGTCCCGAACATCCGCTATTGAGACGACCTAAATGAAGTTATGCTTGTGTCTACCACTGGCCACCGCATGGAAGAACTTGGTGTTGCAATCCTCCTCCTTGATCCAAAGTTGCATGGATATCTGACACCGTTCAATCTCTGCTTCTTATCCTCCTCCAGAATAATCATTCGGAAAACCACCCTCTTCGCAAGCTCTGATGGAAGCAAGTACCATGTGTCCTTTGCTTGATTTATGCGATTAAGCTCCCCTCGAGCCTTGATATAATGCACCACACGGCTTTCTCGCACCTCTTTTTTACAATTGCAAAGCTTCTCCTGCAACGCCTCTAATCTGCAAAAAAAATCACACCACGATCGCCCCACCCAGTGAAAGACCAGATTTCAATAACCATCTCACAAAAACCATCCTCCAAAGGCCACGCCTTCTCGAACCGAGAGAAAGAGTGTAAAACCATATCCTTCACATATGACAAAAGGATATGAGTGAGGTCTGATCTAGAGCGGAGGAGGACCAAGACATAAGCTAGCAAAAGGACATCCAAAAGCGCCCCCGATGTGAGGAAATGGTCTAAGAGAGATCTGGACCTTGAGCTTTGCCAAATATTATAGGAATCTAGAGCACCCATGACCTGCAGCTGAAGGCATTCACCGTCTCACCAAAATCAAGGGACCTTTGATCTTGACCACCACAATGTGGAGCCTACATTGGAGAACAAGGTGATGTAGAGTCCCTACCAACCAACCAACCCACAGCAGCGGACAAACTCCCGAAAGCTCCCAGCTCAACCCATAGATGCTAAGAACGAGTTTGGTCTGCTCGATCAAAAACACAAGAGAAAATCATGCATACCCCGCTCTGCTTATCTCTATGTAGCACAGAATCGATGTGATTGCCCACCACATCAGACTCCCACTCTAGAAGGTATGTTCCACACCACTAGTAGGCCTACAAATTGCCAACAGCTTCCACAGCCCTAAACTCAATAATGCGGTTACCTCCCACCATGGACCACAACTACCTAGACCAATTCTGAGTCTATATCCTGGAGAGAGAGACGTCACTAAAACACTCCGAGAGTTCTTTTGATCGCCCTCCTCTTCCCATAGACCCTTTACATTCCATTACATAACCTTCATTTAGAATTGTGAGTGGTCTTGTGGTTCTGACCACTCATCCATCTTTGGTGATACTCTCACAAAATAGGATACCACTTTTAGGTGAACGAACAGAAAGGTCCAAAACATTTGCCTCTAGTGCTTCTGAAGGTAGCCTCAAGGAACATGACAAGGAGGTGCTTACAGATATAGCACTTTACCCCAGAGTTAACAACAGTAAGAAGATTCAGTTTAGGGTGGAAAGGTAGACTCCCTTTCCTCTTCTTGGATTGTTGTTGCATGCCATTAGACGAAGAGGAAGGAGACGTGAGACAACAACCCGAACCCAATAGCTTCGTCCAATACAAATAGGAAAAGAACTCGGCACCAATGAAATGCTAAGGGTCCATCCAACAACAAGGGGCAAGGGGAAAGTTCAACAGCTGCAAACGAGGAGGGTAGAGACCATCGACAGCAAAAATCTAAGGTGGCGCAGCAACGGATAGGAGAGGCATTCCAGTCTCGAATGGGTGAATAATTTGGACGGGTCGTTCGAAAAAAAGGTGGGATCTTTAGTACGAAGGTCACCACCTTCCAGCCTAAGGCATCCTTCAGATTAGCCAGATCACATTCACGATAATCTTCTTGAAAGGAGACAATTGACGCCTCCACCAGCAGATCGGGGACATTGACAACAATAGGTGCAACCAGCACGGGCATGGGGATCTCGACGGGCTCTAGAATCGAGGAGGAGCAAGGCACGTCAATTATAGTCAACGACTACGGTGGCATTAACACCTCAACCTACAAGTTGAATTATGAGCGACTCAGAACGAGGGATCGACAAACCCGTCCACTAACGCAACCAACTTGTGACCTCCAACATCATGGTATTGATATCAGCTCATCGAGCGCATCCACTAAAAAATATACACCACTTACCCACTTCCTCGAGGGTTTTCTTCATCATGAAGATTCTCCAGGAGAGCAAAGGGACCCCCACCACTCGGAGGAAGAATTGGAAAATATTCGATCCCAACCCACCATCAATGAATAGAGGCTTCATCTAGCCCACGATATTTGATGATGCTTCCTCTCCTATAGCGAGAAGCACCTTTTTGCTCCTATAAGCATAGGCCCCTCACACCTCTTTGTCTTCAAGAACAACCAGATCACCATCGAAGATCTCCCCCAGCAGGTTGTGTACCAACAACCTCACGGCTTCAAGGTCTTAAAGCCCATGTCTAAAAATCGCCAAGAGCATACCATTACAGGGCTCGAGTATTGGATCATAGGAGGTCCACGCACAACATCAAAAGAATGCTCACTCACCGACGCCATCCCCATCCACCTTTGAACCTACGTCGTTAAACCGTCAGCTCAAGCATTTAGGTTCGCTTGCACCCTCTTTCTGATGTTGCATACACTTCTACTCTGCATAGGAAGGTTAATGTCGGTGCAGCCAATGCGAGAAAGATGCTTGGTGGTGGTCCATCCCACAGTAAGCGAAGTGCTGAGAAGCATCCCCACAAGATATGGCGACAACTAAAGCACGGCAAATTCATGTTCTTCCAGAACTTGCAGTGGAAGACAAACTCCAACCTTCTTGGCCACCAAACCCCATATTCTGGTAGCACTTTCTCTCACACTAGACCCATCCTCCGAGTAGGGATGAACCCACGGCCTCTCCAAGCCTCAAGGAGCCACCGATGGAGGCCTATAAAACCTCCTCAATCTCCAAGTGTCGCCATAACCCCGAATCACCGAACTGTATCACTCATTTGAAGCAGTTTGTGTCCCCAGCTTTCTTAGTTGTGGGGTTTGAAGGGATGAATGCTACAGAACTGAAATATTATTTTTCTATAAAGAGTACTTAAGATCGTGGCATTCTCAATCTAAATGTTTTGACTCTAGATGGCATAGCTGATCGAAGATTAAAATGTCCTTTATACATTTTACATTACCAAAAAAATATAGCTTTAGATAGTTTTATTTATTTATATTTCAAAAAAATACACAATTTCTACTGAGGCAGCACCTCGGTAGCGCCTCGAGCACCTCAGTAGTGCCTCAGGTCTGTGAGGCTTACACTCTGCATAGGCTAACTGAGGCTATAGCCCCCCGGCAGTTTTCATGGGAAAAAGCCTCATGACTTACGTCTCGACGCGTGTTTGTTTAAAGCATGGCATCCATAAACTAAAGTTGTAGCTTGTAAAGAAACAATGCAAAGCCGCCGACCACAAAGGGTGATGTTGAAGTCATCCACAAAATCGATGCAACTCAAAGAGACTCCTCTTTTGATGCAGCTCCTCCCAAATCTTTTGTCTCGACATTATAGACAAAAAGACATTTGGTAGTCAGATCTACGATGAAACTTTCTTATGAGAGCCACAGTTAGGAAGTATTGCCTCTCAATCTCTATGTCCAACTATAGAATGCCATCATACCAGCCTAAAGAATTCCTTCAAAACATCCCATCGAATTAATTGATCTTAATACCAACAATCATAGCAAGTTCAATGAATACCATAGATAAATATCCCAACTTTCAACATCCATTTCTTAGAAGAAAACCATGTTAGCACACCAACACTTGAGATTGTTACCAATCTCCCTTTTCTTTTCAAGCTTACTCAAGCCCATAATAATCTAAGCCAACCTCATAATTAAGTAGCATTATGACCCCCGTGAGAATCGCACCTAAGAATGATGCCATCTCCTCATATAAAATTCTCTAGGTTGCATTTCCCATGCAACATCTCCGCATCCACTCTATGCTTCACGTTAGTGTTGTCAGGCATATTTTCATGGTTAACCTTTGGAGTCATGATGCTCAAATAAACGGGACATACCATTGTGTTCAAATTTTTGTTCAACTTCACTTTTGACGTAAGTAGAGCCCCCCTCCATCAACAATACCATCTGAATAGCTCTAGCCTAATGTCTTATATAGATAAACATGAGTAAGTTAGCAGGACCTTCTCAGTGACAGTCATAACCCCTCTCAAACTTGTAGCATTGCAGGCCTCCACTCATCAGCTTTATCAGTATGAACACCATTCTTGTGTGCTACCCGCAAGTAGGAAACACGGTGAGTCTTCCTCTACTTTCCATGTTAAAGACCAAGATCCCGCCTCGGATGCCGCAATTGACATTTTTCCTCCACCAGTTGTTTCCCGTCATGGGCCCTTGGAAAAAAAACTCCTTTATCTCATCAATAAGCCTCCAGTCTAAAAAATTAGCATTTTATTTTCCTTAAACGGGCTGAAACAAGTCTATGGACCTAGTATGTGAGATGGTTCCCCAAGGGCTTTGCAAGGAATTCATGGTTCTATTAATCTAATGGTCTTATTTAGATTCCATGATATAGCATAACCTTGAACAACGACGACCACTTCCTCAAGGCATCCTTGAAGATTCCCTTTGTTGACACCTCAATTTGTGAATCTGACATGTGTTCCTTCACTTCAGTTAATGCACCCTCAACATTCTTCCTATTCGGGTATACCCCCTCAAAATATTTTGCCTCCCATGAATGTCAATTGATACTCCCCTTGTCGTTGTGGGTTTGCGAGAAGTTCAAGATTCTATCGCTTGGAATAAGCTCCATGATGTCCGGTGCGAAGGAAGTTTTTCCCATTGTACAATCAACATGTTCTTCCAATTGTGAAATCAACACGTTCTTCCCATTATGAAATCAACATGTCTTGACAGCATCACAATTCCTTTGATGACCCCATCGACAATGTCGAGACCATCATATACGATCATAAGAAACTCCCCAACCTCCTCCAATATACCCTTCACTATTACAAAGTCGTGCCATCTAATAGGCAATCCCACAACCTTCAAAGTCGTGTCTGCTTGCTCCTCATTGACTAAACACTAAAGATGTTTCGCCGTCATCTCACAGCATCACATGCGCAAAATGATTGCTAGCAAGAAGCTTAAACACTTTCGACCCCAAAAAACCATGAGAACATACGAGTTCCTCCACCAACTATATGATATCTACCCTTAAAAGGAGCCTAATGCATAATTGATTGTCATTGTAGCAGACCATAGGCATTTCCTTCAACTATACGTGTGGGAGCAAGTCAATTCCTTCAGCATGCATCTCGAACGGATACCTAACATAGAGTATATAGAGATGCCCATTATCTCCATATCTAAAGCACATGAGCAAATCCTAACACGCGCATATACAATGTCCATGGCAGACACATTAAAGACAATTAGCCACATCTAGATCTAAATTACTCGAGGAGAAGATGTTACGTTATTGTAACACTTTGATAAGCGAGACTCACATCTTGCCAACTCAACGACTATGCATCTTCCCATGAGACTCATGTCACTCTTGTCCTCCAATGCCATCTTCAAAGCCAACAGAACGACCAATCTTTCTTAACCTATATATCATTTTTCATCCTCTCATCACCCCATTGAAGAAGTTGAAGATAATTAAATGATTTAATTTTCATTAGTGATAAGAAAAAACCAGGTTTTGATTCTCATCATACTTGTTCATCATCTTACTTGTTAGGAGCATATTTTGACTACTCCTATGTTGTCACTAAACACATCATTCGGGTACGCGCTAATCTTTTTCCTGTCAAAAAATACTTATATAGGATTGTTTGTAATTTCCTCGATATCAAAATTTTAAAATGCTTCTTTCAAAAAAAAATGCCAATATTGCTTCGCTTGATCGGATCTTGCAAATTAATGAATCAATATTCCCATGAACCAACGCTCAAAATATCGTGATATATCTAAGATATATCCCTGACAAATCGATATCATTGGGAAGTGGCTTTCGGAACTAGGATGAATATAGATTTCCTAGATAGTGGCCAATATCTCGCAATATATTAGCAAGATACCAGTCGTTGTCGATATATCAGTAGAAAAGAAAGTTTCTTCTTCTTTCTTTTCACCCTTGAAACCATTCCCCGTATTGGTCCCCATTTCATGCATGATAGGGTTGTTGATGCTGCTCAGGCTTGAGGCTCTTGGGAGAAGGCATGGCATTCGACTGTCTACATTTTATGATCATTTTGAGTAGAATTTTTTAATGTTTTTGTTTATCATGTCCCTCTACTGCTTGTTCATGACTTTATTCAAGAACATTTCATGTATTTTTTGAGATATGAGGAAGTTATTTTAGGTGTTTTGAATCTTTAAATGGATTTCTTCAAGATTAATATTCTACTCTAGATTTAAGCTAATTTCTCTTACAAACTGCAACATACAAAGCTTACATATCATGCTAAACACTAATACTTCAAGACTTTAGGTATTTTATGTATTTTATGAAACATAAATTTAGTACGTCCAAAATTAAACCTAAGAAGCTAGTAGCAATTAATCGAATTGTGTTTAATGAGTGGTTGTTCTCTAATTTTCTTGTAAGTTTTTAGATATTAGGAAGATTCTTCAAGGGGTTTAATGGATTTTTTCAAGATTAATGATTATAGTCTAGATTTTAATTCGATTAAGCTTACAAATTGCAACACACAAACTTGGGATATCATGTTAAACATTATAAATTCAAGACTTAAGGTATTTTATTTATTTTATAAACTACGAATCTAGTAAATCTGAAAATAAACTAAAAAATTAAATGTAACTAATCGATTAATTTAAATGTGTTTGTATGCGGTGATCTCTAATTTTCTATGACACATAGTGATACAGGTGTATAAGGATTCATTCTCATATCCTTCAAGACTTTGTTGAGCTTTTGAAATCAATTAGATCCCTTAAGGAGGATGTAAGGGAGGGATCACTGGGTCTAAAGAGATAGTAACTTCATAGTGATACGGGCATATAAAGCGATGGTTAGGCGCCCTGATCCAAATCCTAAAAAGTTGATCAGGGCTTGTAGATATGGTTGCGACATGAGGATCCCTTCTTGTATCCAAGTTTTCTTGTGGCTATTGAAACGTGGAAGAACTTTGACCTAGGATAGATAGTGTAGACTCTGTGTTGGCGGCATTGACGCCTGCAGAGGATTGATCACCTTTTATTCACATGTGAGAATGCAAAAGAAAGTGGACGGAAATGGGTTTAGGACGGTTGGATATTAGTAATCAAACATTTTGATGATCGCTTTTCAACTCATGTTTTTGTACAAACAACGCGATACTAGTGCACGTGGTTGTGATTTGGGCTCTATGGTTGGCATGTAATGGTGTTACTTTTCGTGCTGAGTATTTTTATGTTGAAAATGTTAGTCAACATGCTAAGACACCCCATGAATCTCGATTCATGTAATGCCTTCTCTTCAGAATTAATCTACTTGGGTCGTACACCTAAGCGTGACTCCCCCTTTTTTACTATAAAAATATTTAGCATGTATGTATCATGTGATAACAAGTGCACCACCAAAGTAAAACTCGAAGACACAATAGCCATCAAGACTTACCAACTACATCAGCCTCACAGAGGTGGGAAAGACTTTCCAAACCAAAAGCTTGCATCATCGCATCACCGTTCTCAACACACAACTATGCAAAACAGAATAAGAAAACAATCAAGATATGCATGCTAGCAAGAGCATCATGCATGTGTGGAAAACGTGTCCAATTAAATGACCTACAGATACTAAATGAATGAGGTCGACACCTCTATCAGGATTGCATTTGCAAACATCACAAACTGAAGCAGCAACAGCTAAAGATATATCACATCTAGATGCTAGTTCATCATAACTTTTATTTTCCAAAATATCCTGCAAAACCATACAGTACCCTCTTGGATGTCAGTCACTGATGTACCAAACAAACAAAGATGTAATAAGATATATATTTGTTGCATATCATGTCATCTGACAAATGTAAGACCTCTGATTTCACACCCATATTCATGCCCCAGTTACTTAAGATTTAGATGTATGTTTGACCTCTGATTTCACAAACATATTCCTGTCGAAATTACTTAAAATCTGGATGTACGTTTAATTTTCTACATACCAAAGGTTTGTAAATGTCGGGTAAATTCAAAAATAAAATATAAAATAAACTTGACATGCATGCTTACTAATTAATTTTGTATGATAATTTTCCAGGAATGATAGTAAAGTTAAAGATTGCTAGAGATGCATGCATGCATGCTCAGAATTTTCATGGTTAAAAAACTTTCCTTCACATATTCTTGCTTGTGAAAACATGGACTTCTTGATTCGGATGCATTTATCTAGACATTCCCCCATCATCATGTTGTTGAATTTGTTCATCTACTTGTGAAGATACAACAGGCTGTGAACTGAGTCTTGTTTTAGGTAATTGTTTGATGTTATGGTCAAGAATAAATTCATCACTTTTGTTTGAAAATGGTTCCATATTAAGGCACACCAAAACCAATTTGCAGAACCAGCACAGCTACATGCACCAAGCTGAGTTCAGTTATGCCTATCCATAGTCGACTAATGATTACATTCAAGCAAGACATAAACAATCTAATTCAGGACTGACCACTCCTGTTAGACTTTGATAAAGAATATAGGATTTTTATCAGTAGTGTCCCTCCGAGATAATCCAATATCAATTATGCCCCTCCCTTTTTGAGAATATCAGTTGTGCCCTTGATTTCCTGTCGTTATATCACTTGTGCCCCTCCATTACTTAAGTCGTCGGCGCGTTGCAAAGTTGAACTTAACCATGATTTTTTCAAACCATAGTTTGGTTTGGAGGGATAAAACTGGAAACCATCATCTTCTTCCTCGGGTCGGCCTTCGGGATGGTCGACTGTGTGGGCGGTGGCGGCATCTTCGTGTCGATGCAGAATCACGTGCTAGGTTTCGATGCTCCTCTTCCAGTCGATGCTCAAGCATGAGATCACGATCGGGGGGAAGCTGGGGGCGGAGGAGCAGGGCAAAGGGGAAGGAGCAGTGGAGGAGGGGGAGAAGCTGGGAAAAGGGGGAGGAGTTGGACGGAAGGAGAGAAGCGTGGCAAAGTAGCTGGGCGATAGGGAGGATTGGGGCGGAGGGGGAGGAGCAGGGCGGAAGGAGAGGAGTAGGGTAGGGGGGAGCATGGCGGAGGGAACTGGAACAGAGGGGAAGGAGCAGTGGCGGAGGGGGAGGAGAAGGACAGAGGGAGAGGAGCGTGGGTGGGGGGGGCGGAGGAGCTGGGCGGAGGGAGAGGAGTGTGGGTAGAGGGGGAGGAGCTGGGCGGAGGGGGAGGAGCGCGGAGGAGCTGGGCGGAGGGGGAGGAGCGTGGCGGAGGAGATGGGCGGAGGTGGAGGAGCGGGGCGAAGGGGGAGGAGCATGGCAGAGGAGATGGGCGGAGGAGGAGGAGCTGGGGGTTGGGGAAGGAAGACAAGGGGAGGAGAAGAAAGGGGAAGAGGATGACTTTTCAAACCTTTTTTAAATTTAATTCATGTTGTGTCCTCTAAGTTAATGTCTGTTTGCATTGGGGATGAACGGCAACTGACCCACGGGGCACAAGTGATAGAATGGTAAGAAGTCGGGGGAACAGTTGATATTCCCAAAAAAGGAGGGGCATAACTGATATTGGAATATCTCGAAGGGGCACAATTGATAAAAACCCAAGAATTAAAACCTTGTAAAAATTACGCATATCACACAACACGAAAATACATACTTGCAAGCTCCCAAAGCACTTCCCCGAAACTGCCCAAGTCTTACAAAGAAGACGAATGGCTGTAGCATGCAAGGACCTACAAATCACCAGCAGAAAGTTATTGCATAAAGAGATAAAATACCGTTTATGTATAGTACAGCTGACCAGCAGATGAAATTTTCAGTTGCCAATCAAAGTAAAAGAAAGAAGTACTGAATGTTGTCTAACTTAGTTATATTTATGATTACTACAAAGTGATGCATGGAGAAATCAGTATACTTATCATTACAGGATAAAAAATGGGTTGCCTTACGTTTGCTCAACTCTCAAAATATAGATGTGAAAAAGAAGCAAAAGGCCAAATGGAAAAACGAGGCCTTACTTCAACTCAAACTATACTAGTTTCCCATTCTAGCTTTTTTCAAAACAAAAGACAGTATTGAGCATGAGCATCAGAAAATGTTAAAATTGCCTATTATGGGCCCTCATTTTTATTGGAAACATTGGTATGTTTTTTAAGGAAAACAATGTGTTTATTGGTAACAGTGGTATGCAATACTCGTTATATTAAATAGAGCCTCATGCCTCATTATGCAGAGAGAGGTTAGGGTTAAGGTTAAGACAAATGAAAGCTAAAATACATCAATACTCCTCATAAAGTGGAACTCTAACCCTTATGATAATGATCGCATCTTAACACCCCCACTTAAGTTGGAGTATAGATATCTTTCATGTTCATGCCAAGGCAAGGCTCAAAGATCTAGGGAATATCCTCTTAATTAATCTTTTTTTATGGAAAAATGGGTGTACCCCCATCGCGGGGGCCGCCACCTGAATTATATTAATTTAATAGGTTAAAAAGATTTACAAGATTCATGATCCCCAGATATTACAGAGAGCATTACAGTGAGCAACAATATTATCTTCGTAGAACCTCTTATTGTTGAATACTTTTCGTTACGCCCCATCCAGATTGCCCACAGGGCTGCGAATGGTTTCCAATAGTCAGTCGTGGCGTTTCTGCGAGCCCGCTTAACAGATGCCCACAACTCGGATAGACCTTCAGTTTGGAGCCAAGGATGGCCAAGGGTCCGCCACACCTGGACCGAGCCTGGGCACCTCAAGAAAAGGTGGCCAGAGTCTTCCGCCTCTTCCTCGCATCGATCACAGCGTGAATCTTCAAGGCCCAACAGCCGACCTATGCACACCTTGTCCAGCAACCGGCCTCTACGAAGACACCAGAGGAAAACATTAATTCTGGTCAGAATATTTGCATCCCACACGATTTTAACATCATCCAACAACTCCCGATTCTGCTCCTGTTCATGTTTATTGAGCGCATCGTAGGCTCCCCTCACCGAGAAAGTCCCATCCGACCATTGGAAATGGTCCCTGCCCTCGGATAGTATGCTAGTCTGGGGTAGAACCTGTTGGGAAACATGACTTCGATAATCATCCAGAAAACCCTAGGCTCTCTTATATAGGGAGAGACCTTAAGGGTAAATTACAGAGAGGTCTATATAAGATAAAGAAATAACGACAAGCTACATAAAGAGATAATAAAACTACGAAATATCTCTACACTCCCCCTCAAGGTGGAGCATAGATATCGATCATGCTCAGCTTGGATGAACATCTCTGAAACGGTCCTCTGAGCAGTGGCTTGGTGAATACATCTGCAGTCTGATCTCCTGAGCTCACATGTGCAGTAGATATCAATCCTCTCTGGATCAAGTCCCTAGTATAATGGCAGTCAACTTCAATATGCTTGGTCCTTTCATGGAAAGTTGGATTGTTGGCAATGAACAATGCTGCCTGATTGTCACACTGAAGCTCCATAGATAGGGGCATGGCTACATGTAGATCTTCTAGTACTGAATGAACCCACATCATTTCCGTGTTGGCTTGAGCCATGGCCGCCCTATATTCGGATTCGGCATTGGACCTTGCCACAACAATTTGTTTCTTGCTTTTCCAAGAAACCAAAGAGCCTCCAACAAACACTGCAAACCCTGAGGTTGATTTCCGGTCCTTAGGACATCCTGCATAATCTGCATCTGCACACGTTGAGACGGATAAATCTGTGTCCTTTCTGAATAGCAGCCCTGACCCTGGAGAAGACTTCAGATACCTCAGTATCATGTGTATAGCATCCATGTGAACCTGTCTTGGCTGCTCCATAAACTGACTCACCCTGCTAACTGCAAATGCAATGTCTGGACGAGTAATGGTAATGTAGAGGAGTTTTCCCACCATTTCTCTATATCTCCTCTTATCTGCTTCATCCGTATCACCATCATACAGCTTCATGCTAGGGTCCATGGGAATACTTGATGGTTTGCACCCATCCATGCCAGTCTCAGTCAAGAAGTCTGTAATATACTTCCGTTGTGTCATCACCAAGCCTTGTGCATTCCTTGCAAATTCCAACCCCAGAAAATATCTTAGGGTTCCAAGATCCTTTGTGACGAACTGACGGCCTAGGAATGCCTTCGCCCTCTCTATGCCTTGAACATCGTCTCCTGTAACAAGAATATCATCCACATAGACCATAATGACAACCGTACCTGCCGATGACTTCTGGACAAACAATGAGTGATCGGCATTTGACCTCTTGAATCCCTGTTGCTCAATCAGGTTGGACAACTTCTGGAACCATGCTCTCGGACTCTGTTTGAGGCCATATATCGCCTTGTGAAGTCTACAGACCATCTGCTTCTCCCCCTCAGCAGTAAACTCAGGTGGTTGCTGCATGTAGACTCCCTCCTGCAAGTCTCCGTACAGAAAGGCATTCTTGACATCTAGTTGAGATATACTCCAATCACGTACCACAGCAACAGATAAGAGAATACGAAGGGTGGAGTGTCTCGCCACTGGAGTTATACAGTACCATTCCCCTCACAGCTACTCCTGAACAGTAGCGGCAAGAATGTCCCACATTACCTTGGCAGTGGGCTGATGGAGGACGTCGTTAGCAATCTCCATCGTCAATGTACCGGACAACCAGACCTTTGCATAGGCGTCGTCGGCCTCCCATGAGGCATAGATCCCTGTCTTCTCTGCAGGCTCATCCTCGGTAAAAATGTGTTTCTTACCATTAGACTTCATGAGGCTCATGAACTGCATCGCCCAGAGCTCATAGTTAGACCCGTCCATTTTCACTATTGGCGCAGGACCTTTGAATGCACCTGTGGAGGTCATATCGGCTTTGGATTCTGACATGTTGCTGCTTGGAGAAGAACAAGGATATATAGACACTGTGATAAATGTCTACACCAACTGCATCGGATGTGAGTGCGTATGTAGACGTTACGCACTCAAACCCATATACCGATCGAAGAGAGAACTAGGGCACGCCTTAGAGAAGGCTTACAACCCTTGAATCGGCATGTTGGGTGCTGCCTGGGGTCGCGTATATGTCTGCGCGACTGGCTGGGACTGGCGGCGGCTAGCGGTGACTGGCGGCGGCTGTAGGCGGCTGGCTGGATGCCTACAGCAACGGTATGGTGCTGCAGGCGATGCCTGGGATAACCGGAAGGCCGCTGGCGGCGGGCTGGATGCCGCTGGCGGTGACTGGCGGCGCTAGCAGTGGCCGCTGGATGCCGCTGGCAGCGGCCTGGATGCCGCTGGCGGCGCTGGCGGAGGTCTGGATACCGCTGGGAGCGCTTGCAGAGGGCTGGCCCTAGGCGCGGGGGCGCTAGGCGATGGAGAGAGAGAGAGAGGCGGCGGCAGAGAACGCGCCGAGGAGAGGAGAGAGAGAGGGGCGGCGGGTGGGGAGAGGGAGGCGGTGGGTGGAGAGCCCTAGGACGGCTCTGATACCATGTTGGGAAACGTGACTTCGATAATCATCCAGAAAACCCTAGGCTCTCTTATATAGGGAGAGACCTCAAGGGTAAATTACAGAGAGGTCTATATAAGATAAAGAAACAACGACAAGCTACATAAAGAGATAATAAAACTACGAAATATCTCTACAGAACCTCCTGCATCAGAAAATATTCCTCCAACCGCTGGTCCGAGAGATCCGAGAGGAACAAAGGGGCCCAACTACCTGTAGCCGTAGTCTGCGCCAGAGTGATGTCCTTCGAATCTACCAACGCGAAGAGCCGATGGAATCTATCCTCAAAAGTCCTCGCAGCCGTCCAGTCGTCCCTTCAGAAATGGAAAAGGTTGCCATCCCCAACCATCGGGCAGACCCGGTTGAGTATCTACGGGAGTACGGCACGGATGCCCGTCCAAAGGGGGGATTCGTGACGGACTCTGTTCGCGACGAGCTGGCTCGAGACCCCATAGATAGTCCAAATTAGCCTAACCACCAGAGAGGACGAGTTGCCCCAAATTGAGATGATCCACTTCGAGATCATCACCTTGTTCTTGTTTTGCACATCTCGGATGCCCAACCCACCATCCTCTCGGTTCTTCGTCATCTCTTCCCAGCTGACCAGATGGATGCCGCTCTTCTGCTGTCTCCCATCCGACCAGAAGAAATTCCTCAAGATGGACTGAATTTTCCTTCTCGCACGCACCGACAGCAACATCGTAGAGTAGAAAAAAAAACTGGAATCACCGCAAGCACATGTTTTAGTAATAAGAGTTTACCTCCTCTGGACAAGGTGACCGCCTTCCAGCCCGCCAGTTTTAGCTCCAACCTTCTGATGACATCATCCCAGTCTGACGCCTTCAACTTTCCAAACACTGGCAGTAAGCCTAAGTAATGGATCGACAGGTTCCCTAAGGGGAAGTCCGTGAGCCCAGCCACGGCATTCCGCTCAGCCTTCCGTCATCCCAAACGCAATCACCACGGGCTTGCTCTTATTGATCTCCAGGCCCGCCGTATCACCAAAAATATCGACCAGATGTACCGCATTAGCGTATTGCTCCTCAATACCCCCGAGAAAGAGAATAGTGTCGTCCGCGTACTGAAGTATGGGGATGGGGATATCCTCCCTACGGTAGCCCTCACACCAGCACGACTCGACTACCTCCATGAAAAAGACGCCCAGTGCGTCTGAGATCAGAACAAACAGCATCGGGGCAAAAGGGCAGCCCTGCCTGACCCCCCTCCGCGGTTGAAAGAACCCCCCCCTCCGGTTTGTCATTCACTAGCACCGAGAATGAGGAAGTGGTGACGTACCTCTTGATCCATTCAATCCACACCTCCGGGAAACCCCTCCTGCGCAGCGAGACCCAGAGGAATTTTCAATCCACGCTATCATAAACCTTTGCATAATCAATCTTCCAGAGAGCTCCCCTCCAGGAGCTCTGAGTACGGTGCCGAGGAGGAGGGCTCCATGGGAGCTCTGGGAGGGAGGGAGGGAGGGAGGAAGGGGCGGTTGGAGAGGGAAATGTACTGGTGCTCAAATGTACTCGGGAGTTGGGACCGAAAGCGGCGTGGGGAAGGATAGAGATGATCCGGTGCGACTCGAGTGACTTCGGTCCAGGGGTCAACTAGGGATGAGCATGGGCCGGGCTGGGGCCCAAGCTCACTTAAAAATTTCGGGTCTCGGGCCGGATTTAGGCCCGTAAATTTTTTTGGTTCGGCCCAAATCCAGGTCCGGCCCAATTCATATGGGCCGGGCTTGGGTTGGGTCGGTTCATCTTAACCCATTATATATTATTAACTTTGAGTTTGTGTTTAAAGTTAATGTCAATTCAAGTTAGGTGAGCTAAAATTGTTTAAAACATATGACATAATACTTGTGAAACAACTAAAACTCAATTCTACCGGAGATGATTTCTCATTTTATACAAATCCACTCAATGTTATATACCATAAACGTCTCTCGTTACAGAAATTGAAAGAGTGAACCAAGTTTACACAGTTAACAACAACAGGTGCACTAGGCGCTACATGTTAAAAAATGTGCATAATGCTCGTATTGGGTAAAGGTTCAATAATAGAAAATATTCTAATGGAAAAAATAAACAATAAAAATTTCAAGAATAACCACCATAATCTAAGACGTAAACTAATTAAGAAAAATTAATTCCGAAATGAAATACAATGATCATCAAGTCATATGTCCCACACTTGACTATATTGATTTTAAACATTGTATGAAGATAGGATACATGAACAGAGTGTGCATGACAGGTGAGAGTTTCCATACGTGTAGGATATGGGAAGGGTTCGGACCCTCTTCGGGTCGGGCCCGTGGGCCGGATCGGGCTGGGCCAAGCCAAGCCCGAGCCCGGCCCAAAAAAATTTCGGGCCTAAAAATTAGGCCCAAGCCCAGCCCAATGTTTGTTTGAGATTGGGCCAGGCCGGGCTTTTTGGGCTGGGCTTCGGGCTGGGCCGGGCCGGCCCAGCCCAATGCTCATCCCTAGGGTCAACTTGATGTTCGTCTACTTAACCTTGTATTCTAATTTTGAAGAACTTGAACTCCTTTCAAAGATACTGGTGTGGAATCCGTGTTTTGCACTGAAAATTATATTTAAGAAAATGATATACTTAGGAACATTTTGTATTAGATAATGTTTTTAAACATTACATAGCTATATAATAGGTTTAATGATCATTCATATGTTCATTAATATATTTGATATTGGAATTTGAGTAATATATACTATACCATTCAAAAGGGATTGGCGGCGCAGCTTGTTGCCCATCTCCCGTCAATTTCTACGTAATTCTTCATAAGCTTTCTTTGCAATTCAAGTTCGATTAAAATGCATACCATAGAAGAGCTTTAAAGTGTCTTGTCTAGCAGGGAGAGGATCCTCTGCTGTAGTGGTTTTTGCAGCAGAGGTGCTGTAAACTCGAATAATGTTTTTTTTTTGTGATTTGAATTTTAAAATCCAACCTTATAGATTGAATCTTAGGTTAATAATCTACATATCCTCCAAATTTCGCTTAAATCCGATATTGTTTGCTATTTTATCTTAACAGTTCAAGATTCGGTTCTTTTTTAAATGGAGTTCAAGTTGCTTAGATCTTGACCGATTGTTTGACCATTAAGATAAAATAGCAAACAATATCGGATTTAAGCGAAATTTAGAGGATATGTAGATCATTAACCTAAGATTCAATCTATAAGGTTGGATTTTAGAAGCCAAATCACAAAAAAAAATTCAAGTTTACAGCACCTCTGTTGCAAAAACCACTACAGCAGAGGATCCTCTCCCTGTCTAGCATAGTATCTAATATCAATGAAAGCATTTGATTTATGTTCATATTGTATTTTTTAAAATGGAATCGTATCAACTAAAAGCTATAGATTGCGAGATTACAATTATATGGCCACAAGTACTAAGCAGGTTTATATTAACTAAATTTGAATGCATAATGTCCCACTGAAACGCGACAATAAATTATTTATCTATTAAGTTCATTTACATGTGATAACCAGCGTTCAAATGGCATATATATGCACATGTGAAATGAAAAGATATTTACTACCATCGTGCAAGTTATTGCAGTATTTGATATCCTGGTAAAAAGAGTCATAACATCACATGTGCGATGTTTAATGTTGTAGGGGCATACGTGTAAAAAAATCATGAGATCTAAAATTTCATTCATGTATCTTTAAAGGAACACGTAGGTCAATAAAGTTATTTATATATATACATGTATGTATGTATGGGAAAATGAGTTGCTTCCACCTTTTTTCTTTATTTTTTTTCAAATGAAATCTAAGAGAATTTAGATCATCATATATCATCAGGCATCATTAAAAATTTAATTTAATTTGAGATTTCTATCCTATCCATCAAGATTGGTAAATTTTAACGATCTCATGATTGCTAAAATTATCCATCTCCAATAGATATGTTATGAATGTTTGTTTTACATGAAATTTGAGAAACATGTTCCACTTTTTATTTCGACTAAATCTTTATGAGATTTTATTTCAAAAAAAATAAAAAATATGAGGAAAAAGATGGGAGCATGCTCTTATATGCTCCCAGGAAGCATGATGATTCAACCTTGATATGTGTGTATGTGTATATGTAGGAGAAATTCAAATAGATTATGGCTCATCATCCTCGTGATGAGCCATCTATCTCATCCATTTATTTTTTAATCAAGTGGTTATCATTGATGGCATATTAATCATACTAATTTTTTGTTGAAAAAACTATTTTGGTCTTTTGTTATATTTATAAAAATAGAATGTGACACCCATGTTATCTCCATTCATTTTCTTCCATAAAATCGAAACCTAGTTTTTTCGTGCAGGCAATGGAGGACGTGTGGAGGCGATGACGGCAACTGAAGGCGATGGTGGTATGTGATAGTGGTGGTGGCGGTGTGTGGCGACGAAGACAATGGTACGTGAAACATGAGGGGATGACAATATAATATTAATTTATATAAATATAGGGGGACCTTCCAATAAGTTGTGTCTTTCCTTTGTCTATGGAAAGCCCATCGAGAGATCCATTGGATCTCAATCTAATAGTTCCATCAGATTTCCATGTTCAAAAGGGTATTTTAGCCACTCTATTATATTTTGAATTTCATTTATTCCTTTTAGTTTTCTATTTTTAGCCAGTCTAATTTAATATTTTTTGTTGCCATTTATAAAATGAGTAGTCAACCAACATGGTAGCATTTTCGTGCTCTATAAAATGACAATGCCCTTTGCAAAAATTATACTCACATTGTAAATTTGTACTGCTTTGTCAAATAACATCCCAACGAACTGTGTTAATGCAATATTTGTACTCTTTTGTAATTTTACAATATTTTTTGTAAAAACACCATAATTATTTGTAGTTTTTTCACGCTCCTTTGTAAATTTGTGTTCCTTATAAGTCATTACATGTAACATATTGTAATTGCAATATTGGTAATGACTTTGTAAAATCTCATACTCATTTTGTAATATTAATACGAAATTATGCGAAAATAGTTAGTAAAGTCAACAAATCAATTTATAGAATCAGTTCATTGATTTGTAAAATCAGTGAATCGGTTTTTAAATCACTACATCAATTTGTAAAATAAGTTCATTGATTTGTAAAATAATAGATCGATATGTAAAATCCATGAATCTATTTGTAAAATCAATGCATGGATTTTGCCAAATCAGTGCATTCATTTTGTAAAATCAATGCATCCATTTGTAAATCAATGAATCAATTTGTAGAATCAGTGAAACAATTGTAGAATAAGTTATTTGAATTGTAAAATCAGTGAATCGATATGTAAAATCAATGAATCTCTCTTGTAAAATAGGTAATCGATATGAAAATAGTGAATCGATTTGTAGAATCAGTGAGATGAATGTAGAATCAGTTATTCAAATTGTAAATTCAATAAATCAATTTGTAAAATAGTGAATCAGAACTTGAAAATGTAGATTTTAAGTTTTGGAGATATGGATCTGGTGTACATGAAATAAAAATGTTAAGTTCTTGAAAAAATATGTGAGTTCTGAAAATATAAATGCAAAGATAAAATAATCAAATCTGATGTACAGGAACTCAAAAAATATGTGAGTTCGCTGACGGGGCTAGCTTGGCCATGTTCCTCCTCGCCTGCCCTCATGCGCCTCGTTGCCTCCACTGCCACACCCCTCCTACATCCTTCTCCTACACGATCCACCTCCTCTGCACACACCCCTCCTCCCACGCCCTTCCCCGCCTGCACCCCTGATGAATCCACAATTCGTCCACTATATTTTTTTATCCTAGCTCAATTCTCAAGACAATTTAATCAATAAACCACTTAAAATACATAAATAATTAATTCATATGTTGTGTATAATAAGGGTTAATTGGTGTATATTAAAATCCTAATAAAAGCCATGTCTTATTTTGTATATACTCACATGTATATTGACCTAAGTTTACCTATTTCCGGTTAATTTATACTAGCTTCAAATTAAATAAAATCATCTCCATTGCGTACATATCGATAACATTAACAAAGGAAAAATAATAGAAAATACTAACTTGTATACATGTGAAATAAAGCCAACCCCTAATTCAGAGACAACAAAACTTAAATGCAAATATTTCTCGCATACAGTCTCTTATGAACACGTACTCCTTTTGAATTAATGTACATTAAAATACCTAAAAAGCAAGATCAAACCCAAAAGAATCAAAGTTCATATGTGAAATCTAGGTTTTGGCACCTAATTGTATATTTTAACTATTGACTAACTTTGACTTATCATTTTATGTATATAATTAAATTATTTTAATTTGTTTTTTTTCTTTAATTATATTTTAATAAAGTGTATAAAATCAATATCCAGAACAATATAAAAGTCAAAGAAAATGTAGTGATCTGAATCTGTACACAGAGTTTGTACATAAGTCTCTTTTATTTTATTTCTATAGTTTCTTGATAATTAAAAATCCTCAAAATTTTAGATAATGTGTAATAAATCTCTTTTATTTCATATGATTTTATTCTGTCATTTTCTATAATTAAAAATCACAAAAAAAGCAAAATGTAAACATAAGGTATTTATATACAGAAAATAAGACCAAAAATTCCATTTTATACATATGATGTTAAATGGTCTTGGTTTCTTCTTAAAAGTTATAGATCTCATCGAGAAGAACAACTTTCATGATGGAACCTTTTTGATTTGAGGTTGTTATTATTTTATTTTTATTTTCCATTTATTTTTAGTGTTTGAATAATATGGGCTCGACACGTGGAAGTAGGGCTGAATATTGAGTCAAAGCTCGATGGGCCAGGCTTAGGCTCGGCGCGATAAGGGCTTGTGAGCATGGATCATAGGTTATGGAGTTGAGCATGAATCAGAATGTTGGGCTTGATAGCTTAACGAGCCGAGCTCGAGCTGAGCCATATTCGACTCAATAACTTGATAAGGGGCTTGATAAGGAATATATATTATTTATATTTATATATTTATATATAATACACACACAAGAGGAGTTGCATGTTCAACAATCAGTACCTATATATAGTTGTACTTTTCTAATTAGGTAGTAATTGAATATGTATTTTGTACCAAAACAAACTGCAAATCGGTATAATTTTCTCTTGTAGGTACCTTAGAACTATATATGTCCATATATGTGAATGTGAATTCCAATGTGACAATGTTCCATATATATTATATTGTACACTTAATTACGTTCTCATGTTATTATGCATCTTTAAATAGGAACACATTTGATAATATATATAATTCACTAACGTGCTGACCAATATTATATTTTTCTATGGAACATATAGCTACATCTATATTTATATTTTTCCAGGCCATAATTAATAAATTAGTATTTTTTATTAGCAAATAGAATGTTGCAATATATGATATCATTTAGATTTTGAAATGTAACTCCGATAGTGCCCTTCAGGTAAGGAAGACAATCCCTTAAAGAAGAGGCCACGGGTTTAAGCCCATGTACTGCACTTTTGTACCAAAAAATGTCATTTCCTTAACAAGCCAGGCTTGGATCGAGCTAGACCGGGCTCAATAACGGGCTGGGCTCGAGCCCTATCGAGCCCGATAAGATGCTCGAGCGCACCGAGCCCGAGCTTGTGCAAACTCAGTTGGGCTCGAACGAGCTCGAGCTCGAGCCCGATCCTAGATGGGCTTATCAATCCTGAGCCCAAGCCAGGTCCAACCTTTGCCACAACCTTCTCGTTCTCTCGTCGACTACTCGCTAGCATCCATCTCCAAAACCCTCTCCGCAAGTCAGTCCGCCAACCGCCTATCATTAAAAGCCCATCGCCTCCCTCCATGTACCCTATCCGCCATTCTTCTAGGAAGAGAGAGAGAGATAGCTCATCTTCTTCGTTTGGTGAGAACACACGACGAGTTTTGAGCGACAACCTCCTTTTCTTCATAGCCTAGTCCAACGGTCCCTCACCGTTGCAGATCTTCCTCCAGAACAAGTTATTGAGCTCGCCATTTGTCGCACGACTGGGGTGGTGATTTAAAGCTCTCAATAGAGCTTCTTCTCATGTGAACCAAAACCATTCTCTAGGTAATGTTCCGATTTCTCCTTCTTCTTCTTTCATTTTCATTTCATCTTCTCTGCTCTTTCAACCCCAAATCACCACCTCCTTCTACGTTTCTTCGCTGATCTTAAAGATGTTATCCCATCTTATTTTTCTCATCACCCAAATTAGATCCACACTCGTTGATCTATTATGATCACCTCGACCCTTGCAAATGATCGAGCCCATTAGGTCCAATTATCTTCTCTGGTCGCCAGGGAGCTCCGATCTACCTCACTCCATCTGGACCACCTCCATTACACCTATTTTGTGTTGTGTTTGTGTGCTAATACATGCAGGTACATCCATAGATCATTTCACCTCACTATCCGAGCAGCATCCTAGCATTCAACGACTCTGTCCCCATATTCATGTCACCAACTCTCTCCTCGGGGCCTTCACTTCATCGCCTCTAGCAGACCTCTGTCGCCAATGGAGGACCATTGAAGAAGCATACCCTCTTCGTACACCAGAGCAGTAGTTGCCACCTCCCTTTTCCTTTTCGACGTTCAACACTTCATCGACCTACATAAGTGATCCCCTAATACCCCTCCACCATCTGGAACAACAAAGAGACCTCCCCATATGTAAACCATGTTCGACTCCGGTAGAACCAAATCAGCATCAACAGAGAGCGTGCTGATGAATCCATGATTCATTAACTTTTCTGTCGCATTTTGTCTTAAAATCCTTAACAAATACATGTAAATATTCATTAATTTCCACATTTTATCAAAATACTATTCATGAATAAAAATGCACTTTTATGCATAGTAAATAAATAAAGAAAAAAGAAAAGAAAATAAGGCGGATTGTAGATATGTATATATGTACAATATGACTCAGATAATATAAATATAGCTGAAAGATATATTTATATAACCTAACCCCCGAGACCAAGTCAGTATGAATTGGTCGACAAAACAACAAGTAGGGGGAGATAAGAGAAGAAAATCATAAAAAATAATTAAATAACACTCCACACATTATTCACTATTTATCAAATAATTACCAAATCTTCATTTATTTTTAATTAATTAATATGAACACATTTTCACCAAACACTTTGCATAATTATTTCTAAAATGTGTATAAAAATATAAAAATAAATTAAAAATACTATCTTGTATATATGCCAAGAAATCCAACTTTTAAATTGTCAAAATCTCAACTTCCGAACATCATAACTTCCTCATACGAACTCCAATTTCACTCTACTCACTTTAAAGTTCATAAACTAATATTCTTCAATTAATAGAGTTGGTTTCATTAAAATCGGAGTCCGATTGCAAAAAGTCAGTTTTGGGACCTAATGACAAAGGGGTTTCTGTGCTATTTATTTTATTTAGAATCCATTATTTAAAGTTTTATTAATTTTATAATTTCTAATTATTTTCATGATATTGTATTTTCATCATGATTTATTTCAGGATTTTTGAAGCTTATTTATTATTTTAAGAAAATCCAAAACCCTAGTTTATAGATGAAATTGAACTGCGTAACTTATACCCATATTTATTGATATATCTAAATTAATTTATTAAAATCCATAAAAATTCACAAAGACATTATTTATTATTCTAATAATTAAGAAAATATAAAATTAACAAATAATTAATTATATATTGAATTAAAAATTCAATACCTATTTATTAAGTATTATTTATACTTATTTATTAATACAATATTTATATTTCGAATAATATTTATTATTTACGAAAATTACTTATACCATAATTTAGATAATTTAATTATTTACATTTTTTCATTTTTATACATGTTTTAAATAACGTTATTTTTACTATTTATTATATAATTTATAAACATTTTAACACTCTGACCAAACAGGTGCTGACACATGTCAGCACCCGGTTCTTCTTCCTCAAGAAGCCATCGATGAGTTTGGTTTGCCCGACCATTTTCAAAAAAATTTACCGCCTAACCTCTAACGCCTTTGATCAATCCAAGCCCTCCACGTCTTCCTCCTAATCAACCTCCTACACACCCTCCATTGGATCCTCCTCAGAGCTTCTCCATTTCGTCAATAAAAGGCCACGAAGTTGGCGAGATCCAACTAACTCTCCCCTAACAAACTTGAACCTCAGTTCCAGTGTCCGATCTTCATCCTTCCTCCCCCGATTCCGGCCAACCAAGGAGGTGACAACTCCTCATCCCCGGCCTGCGTGGAAGAAGAGTGATCGGAGGAGACGTTCCAAGGTGCTCATCACCGCCTTGCATCACCGCTTCGAGCAGCGTCAAGCTCCGGGAAGCCGCCCCGTCAAGCGATCACCAGCAGAGGTTCCACACCTTGCAACCCCAGGTAATCTGTTCATCTTTCACTTTTTATCTCTCGATTTGTGTGCCATAATTAGCGTGAATAATTACGTCATTAGCAAGCTTGATCATCCATCTTAGACGCCTATATCTCAACCTTCAAATCTTTTGCGAATCCCATTCCAAAAATCGCTTCAAAGTCATTGCCATTCACACGTCGTTCTATATTAATTCTGGAAACATATCCTTTGAACTTGCAAATCTAATTGCCTTGGCTGATTTCTTCGCAAATCGAGCAAAATAAACCTTATTTACAGGTCTACTATCATCTGGAGACTACTAACTTCCATCTAGAGCTTCAAAAGTCCAAGAAAATTCGAAGAACATTCATTCTCTTCAACCTACAGTGCACAACCACCTTCATTGCTTGATAGCCACCGTCATCAGCCACCTCTGACCAACCCCTACTGCGGGCGAGCTCGAGGGGTGGAGGAGCCACCCCCTGGCCCCGCCGGAGGCCCAAGTCAGCCGTCACTCGTTAGAGATAATTCGGAGAAGGGGGCTTATCGGTCAATCGTGCAACTAGCCTGAAGAACTTCAAGAACTCCAGACTGCACAGCATGTCAACACGTGTCACGATTAGACGATCCAGATCACATAGAAGCTTCTAATCTCAGCTGTCAGATCTGAAGGGGTAGAACATTTGCATCATAAGCCCACCAAGTTCCAGGAATTAAAGCCTGCATCCAGAGTTTCCATAATTTACAATTAGGTCCCTACGTGGGGACCTAATTGTAATTTTCTATTTTCTTTTGCATTTTAGTCCCTCTAGGGACTATTCTGTAATAAAAACTCAGAATTTTTCTTGCAGTTAAGCCCCTAGCTTGTAGGGGCCATTTGAACCTCGAATTTTTCTCATTTTCCCGCGAATTTTCCAGGGTAGCTTGATAACTACCCAAGGTATTTTTCGAGTATTTTTCCCAAATTTTTCGTCGCATTCTTTTGTGGATTTGATTTTTGTTTTCTTGAGTTAGTTTCGAGCTGAATTTGTTTTCAATTTCTTTCATTTGTAAAATCCAGAATAAAAGAGAATTTTGTTGGAATTCTTTTCTTGTCTCGAAAACCTTGATTTGAACATTCTGCTTCCTTGAGTTTGACCCATGCACACTCACCTGGTTAAAATTAGTACTGAACGGTAGAATAGGATTTTATCTCCTATTCTATCGTGATTTTTGTTTGATTAAAATGAGGTTCTCTCTCTCTACAACCAACAACCGCATGAGTCAGAACATATATTCTTTGAGTCGTTGTAACATATGAGTCTTTTCACTTTTTTATACTTAGCATGAGTTACGTCTTCCTTTGTCTCTCTCTGATCATTATGAGGACATAGTTTGAGCTAAGTATAGGGGGTGTCGTATATATTGTATATATACTTTAGACGTAACTCATACTTTTAAATATGGTTATTTAGGGGGATATGTATATATTTTTGCAAAATTCACGTGTGTAAAAAAACAAACAAAAAAAGAAAAAAAATAAAAACAAATAAAACAAACAAATAAATAAATAAATAAATAAATAAAAAACACACAAAATTGTATATACTTGTATATATATTTTACTAGCCCTTTTTCCTTTTTTCTAAAAAACAACAAAATAAAAAATCTATAAAAACTTGCATAAAAACCCTCTCTTTTACATCTACGTTTTCTCCAAAAAAATCCATAAAATTTTCAAAATTAGAAAAATTGTTTTAAAAAGGTTCTTTTCATATGTGCAACATTTTTTCAAAAAAACTTTCTTTGCATTGTACATATTTTATTGCATTTGCATGTGCATTTTTCAGGATAGTATTGACATTTAAGCTATGTCTGGAATAAAATTGAAGAATGGAGCTTAGTTGGGCCTTAATTTACTTAATTTGAGAGGAACCTTATAAGAAATGGAGTTAAGACTTTTCAGGTCCTAGTGACTTAATTCTTTGAGTCCATAAGACTATGTTCACATGTCATCTTGATTAGTCTAAGTAGAACATTTAACAACACACACATGATTCTTCCAGGCTGTGGCTTATCTTGGACAAGCACTCTATACGTAGCTCTTCATGGATGAGGTAGTGAGGAGGCAAAATCTTTTGGCTTGGGGTAGCATACGAGGGTAGTACATCTAGGTGGAACTTCTCATCTTACTCTAGGGAAGGAAGTGCGTCTCAACCTAGTCTAGCGATGTTGAGGTCTAAAGACAAGATGCTGTGGGGTTGCAATAATGCTTCAAAAGAGGGATAGTCTACTGGCTAAAGAGGAAAACTCCTTTTTAACATGATGCACCTTGTATATGCTTCAAAGAAAGTATGTAAAAATGTAGAATCTCCAAAAGTAGACAGGCCTGATTTAAAAGTAAAATGCTTGCCGGAGTGTATATATAAGGATAAAAATAAATAAATAAATAAAATTTTCAATAAGAGCTTCAAAGATAAATTTTTGTAATCTTGCAGCGGATGACTTGGCTACACTGGTCATGCATCCAAGGAAGGTAGCTACACTGGTTACCGTCCATTCTTTTATCCATCCCCTCTTCTTGAGCTAGTTTTACTTGAATTAGAAGGGAATATCTCCGCTCCTTGAGGAACGAGTTGCAAGATCGGGGAACTAGAGTTACCTTGTTGAGGGAGGTTGTTTCTTTACTACTTTTGAGACGGGGATCTATACTTCACTTACAGCGTACAACTAAAGATTCATAGTCATAAGAATTGGTGTATGTAGACTTGTTCTGACCTGACTGTTGTGGAGACGTGAATAGGTGTCTTATGGAACTTAGAGATTGTTAGGTTTTATATCCATCTCCCATTAAGGATCCGACACACTAATAATCCAAAGGTCTGACAGAGCTCCAAACTACAATTTTATGAAGAAAAGTTCAATACTCAATATTATACTAATTTCTTTATTTTCCCTTCCTTTTTCTTTTTCGTTTTATTTTTATTCACTAATTCTTTCAAATAAGTGTTTGCTAAGGGACTAGCAATGGTAAAGCATAGGGGGATATTGAATCTGCGATTCATCATCTTTATTCATCTATATTATCTTAAATCCCCTTATAAAACACATGTATATAACACTAACTCCATATCTTACTAACTTGCATTTGTATGTAAATATTGTACACTTCTTACCGTTTTAACCTAAAATAAATAAATAAAGAAAAAAATAAAGAAAAGAAATAAAAAGTAAGATTGTATATACGTAATAAATACAGGTTGACTCGAACCCCGGAGAGAAGGTCAAGACTTGACCTGATCAACCAGGGATAAAGTAGGGGGAGATAGGGTCCTCAATCAAAAAATCCAAAAAAATTGTGTGCTGTGTATATTTGTATACTTCACTATTTTATTTGTACATTAATTGACCTCAAACAAAATAATTTTTAAAACAAAAGTTGTAAACTAAAAATATCTTCTAATTAATAAAAATAATTGCACAATTAAATCATGTACAGAATAAAAGCAACTACACTTGGGAAAAAGCCAGTAATCACTAATTGAAAGACCAATTCCAGCTCCATATGAACTCAAATTGAACAATCTCACTTCCATTGTATTCTAATTAAATTATCTTTTAAATGGCTGTGTTTTTCATAATTTTTGGAGTTACGCGTAAAAGTTGGTTTTCTAGGGTCGTTTGTGCAATTTTCCCATGTATTTTGTACATATTGTATTTATATATATTTGTAAATATTTTTACTAATTATTTAAAATAAAAATAAAAATAAAAATAATTTTAATTAAAAAACTAATTTACTCATTTACCCATGTATATAATGTCATATATGTATATGTCATATGTATATATTTAATTTTCTTAACTAACTACCACAAAAAGATAAAAAAATTAACATTTATTTTTCAAATAAAAATTGACGAAAATACAAAAAAATTAATTAGTTTTTGTAAATAATTTTATCTCTTTTTATCTTTATCTCATTTATTTCCCCTCTCTTATCTCTTATCTTCATCCAAAAATTTAAAAAAATACAAATTTCAAACTCCATTATCTTTTCTATTTATAAAGCTCCTTCTCCATCATTTTAACTTGATCAATCTTTGGTGATAGGAGCTCGATCTCCGAGAGTCTTCTTGTCAAGAAAGGTGCCTAGCCTCCGAGCCATCTGGTGACAGCAAGTCGACCTTCATCGCGGCGAACACAGTTTCCATTCACTCCTATGTGAGATTCATCATCATTTTCTCTTATTTTTCATCTAGGTTAATCGTAGTTTCATTTTCGCAATTTTATTTTGTCGTCATTTTTTTCTAAATCTTAGAATCATCACTCACGATATGATCCGCTACCGACTCGATTTTTTTTCATCTCACATTCTCGACCTCTACACGTTCTTTTCTATCTCCCACGATCTCTCATTTCTGGCTACGCACGGTGGTCAGGGCATCAGATTCGATTCTTCTATTTTTTGTTGGATCTCCGCTCACGCATTCTATTTTGATTTTGGGATCGAGTCGTCGTGGTCACATCTTAATTTGTCTATAAATAAAAAGAATAAAAAATATTTTTTATTCTAACATTTGTTTTATAGGAAATAAAAAATAAAAAAACACAAATAATAATAAAAAATATTAAAAAAGTTTCTGTATTCTGTTTACAAATAAAAAAATAAAAAAATAAAAAAGAATAAAAAAATTCTCTGGTTGGGGATGGTAGCACTCCTGCCGCCGCCACCAACCCTCTTCGTCGCCGGCCGCCTCCATCTACCGCCACCGCCACCCATGCCTAGAGCAGCCATCCTTCGTCGCCACCCGCGCACGATTCCACTGGCCATCAGCCCTCCACCGTGCAACTCCTCCGCTGCAGCCACCTGCGGTGCATTGCCCTACGATGCCGCCATCCATCTCCGCTGGTCGCGCCTCGAGCCGCGCCCCTCGTCGCTCGATGAACCCAATCACCAACCGCCCTCGTCCTCGATCTACGTGACCGCCACCATCAACGTGCGCCCTCCTCCCGTGCAAGTCTCCTTCGTCCATCGCCGCCGTCCATATCCAATCATCAATCCTCCATCATCACCGTAAAGATTTCGCCGCTGTCCTAGCTCTTTCGCCTAGAGCTCCACCCCATCGTGCCGTCGCATCTCACCACCGCCTTTCGCCCATGTGAAGCTCCAAACCTCTGCGCCACCGACGACAGCCACCCATCACCACCGCCCTGTGGCTTGGGTGAGAGAGAAGCAGGGGCGGCGCCCTCTTTGGCTTGGGAAGCAAGAAAGAATGAAGAAGGCATTCAAACCCTAAAGTTAAATTTTTGGCAAACATCAACCTAGCCCCTCTCAATTTTGAGCATTGCAACGAAGTCCAAATCTAGAGAGAGTCACGTGTAGTGCACGTGTGTCTTGGGTAATTTGCAAATCTTTCCTGCATTTATTTCCTGTTATCATCTGCTCTAAATCATTGAATAATTTGCATCTCAGATCTTCATTTCTAGACTTTTAAATTGCATATTTGTTTGATAGAAATAACTGTTTTTATTGCTCAATAAAATTTGCAAAAATCATGCTCCTGATGTGCATATCTATCTAGCATACTTTTTCATTGCATTTCAGAATTATTTAATATTATTTAAAAATAAAAACATGTCATTTTCTCTTTCTAAAATTCAAAAATTCATAAAAATTTGCATATTAATCCAAAAATTCTAAAAAAATAGTAGTTTTATTTTATTGTCTTTTAATTTCTATCCAAATTTTGTGCATTAACTCTTTATAAAACAAAAAAAATGAAAATTATTAAAAATCTTATCAAAGAAAATTCAACAAAAAATCAAAAATCGGCATTTTAGTTACTGTTTGTAGATATTTGCTTATATTTCATCATAAAAATAATTGCTAGGATTTTGGGCACTTAAAATATTTTTAAGTTGCAAATTACTCCAAGATGTGCATTGTTTCACATTTTTGCCACTGTTTGATTTTTAGAAAAATACAAAAACATCTGAAGATTCTACAAAAATTTCCAAAAATATTTTAAAATCTTTAAAACATAAAAATATTTTCTTTGGACTTTTCTTAGCATTTTTGATATAACTAAAAAAATAAAAAAAGAGTTTGGTGTGCGTAGTTCTTGACTTGTGCATATTGTTCTTTATTTAAAATTTATAAAAAATGCAAAATTAAAATCACTAAAAATTGAAAATCAGAAAAAAGAAAATATATAGAAAAAATAAAAAAATAATAGAGAAAAGTTCCACAAAAAACAAGGATAGTTTGCCTTTAAGATTTCCTTTTTCTTTTAATTCATTTTTGTTCGCTTAATTGAACAACCTCGGGAATTATAGCCTCCCTGAGTTCGATCCTGTCTGAAATATAGGTAAATAAGTAGCAAATTTTTTTCTCTCGCTACACATTATTTATTCTTTGTAACTATTTTGCAGCAAGGGAAAGAAAAAAATTTGTTTGTTTGTCACGAGATTTTTGGGGATAGCAACGATGACACGTATCATTAATAATTATCGATCCTTGAAGGTACCATGCCAACGAAATGGCGCCATTGTCGGGGAGGCACGACGAGGCTAGTTAGGTTTCTCTTTTGACCTACTATTCTTTGTTGTACATATCTATTTATATTTTGCCATATTATTCCATTCTTCATATTCACTGCATTTGTTTCATTTATCTTTCTCATATTCGTTAATTGTGTTTCTTACACATTCTCTTTTATTTTTCTTGCGAGGGCCCGTGGATCTAAGGAGGCGATCCTAGGATAGCCGAAGCACCCAAGCGACGTGGAGGCGGCTTGATTCTTCACCAAGCTGCAGGATAGCGTGAGAAGAGGAGAAGAAGAATTGAAGGAGACGGAAAAGAGAGAGAGATTTTTTCTAGCATTTGAACTCTTTTAAACAGACATTCATTTGTTGCGGGGTCTGCTTTGTCAAGTGCCGGTGCACTTGGGGGACCTCACCGTTTTTGTTTTCATCCCCTTATTTTCTTTGTTTCCCACAGATTTCGTGAGCTACCTCTTGATTGCTTTAATTAATTTGCTTGAGATGGGTAATTAATTAGGTCTAAACACCTTAAACTAGAATTTCTGTACCTATAGAGTAGAATGTAATTTGGACTTAGTCAAATTAACTTGTTCTTGCCCGTTAATAGAAGCTATCATGTAGGATGGTTCACTTGCTTCATATAGGTTAGTTTATTTTTTTGTATTTAAATTCTTTTTGGATCACTTGCATGTAGAGTGCTGGCGACAAGGTACACATCTCTAACCCCTACATGCATCATTGTTTTTAATTGCGCATTGGCATTTTCAATCTCCTTCCTTGTTTTCACTCACATAAGTTAAAAAGGAAATTGGACACTTGATAGGCGATTCTTTGAAAATATTTTAACCAAGTGACAACTGCCTAAAATACGGACTGTTAAAGAAACTTGACCTTAAAATAAACATAAGGAAAAATCATTATTTTTGGGGAGAGTAACCCCCTCATTGTTTGGTTTGTATGTAGCGAGAGAGCGACCTGCACACTAGGATAGAACCACGCCCGAACTCTTTTCGGACAACTATCTTGGGTTAGTCGTTCTCTAGTGAGGATCTCTCCGGTAGCAGATAAAGCGGCCCACGACGCCCTTAACAAATTGAATTAATCGGGTGGCCAGTAAACGGTCTGTAATTCATACTGGCTGAGAAAGATCTAACTTTGGGATCGAGACAGTCTCCTGAGAGCATTGGGTTCCTAACAGCTCGCTTTTAACTCCTTTAATAGATTGTATTCTCGCCAAACTCTAACATTGACAAGATAATTGATCGAACCTTCACGGCCTTCACATTGAGTTGAGTTGGTGAACTGGGGGTTTGTATTGTGTTTGCTTCCTAGTGATAAAGATCCTTCCATGCATTTGCACTTTTTTCTCCATATCTTTTGACTTGACCCTCGTGCTCTCCTGATCCCATCTTTTGTTTCGGAGATGGCCGATTGGAGTTATTTTAATCCGAACTTCGCGGACTTCTCGTACTCTCCAGACGATCCACCTTCCTTTTTCCAGGAGGACTTTCCTCCTGATTTTTGTGCATATCCACCTAACCCATTATTTCAGGAGATAGACTCTGATTCTCACCCACCCTCATTCAACCCACCCGATCCTGGGATTTTGAAGTCACCTCTCATGATTTCCACACTTGAGACACTGAACCAGATGATGGAGCATATGAATTCAATGATTAACAAATTATTTATCATAAATGAGAGCCAGAACGTTGCTCCATTGTTTGAGGATATGGATTCACTTGAGGATAATCTGAGATCTTACAATCGCCCAAAATACAAAAAAATGAGAAAATTTTAAAAATCCAAAAAGATTCTGGGAGACACATTATTGATTCAATTTGTGAGGAGAGGGCACCCATGCCAAACCAATTTCCCACATAGTCATCCACCACATGTCCCAACCTTCATCCTGAGGATTCCATTATACAGGCTGCTCTTGGTAATCCTCGTGTATATGCTAAATCTGATCTCCTCCCTTGTATGGAGGAGGTCCAAAAATTCAAAAAAAATATTGATTGAATCTGAGGTGATGGCCACCATTCACGAGATCATTAAAGCCCCACTTCAACAGGCCATGACAGATTTATCTACTCCTCAACACAAGAAGAGAAAGCGAAGGAGAAGATTTGAGCATTACATCTTGACCATGGCCACTACCTATGCCATCTCTCACCGTCGGTATTTTAAGAAAGGGAACACTGCCACACCTCTTGTGAGTTGCTCCATATATGACTATTCTTGTGATAACACTCTCCTTGATGGCAATTCGTCAATCAATATAATACCCTTATCTATGGTACAATCTCTTCATCTTGGGCCTCTCAAAAAAACCAGGATGATAGTTCAATTTGCTGATGTATCTATCAAGAGGCCGAAGGGTATTCTAAAAAATGCTGTCATTCTAATTCAGGGCATGAATTTCACTTCAGATTTTGTTGTATTGCCCATGGAGATCTCCATCCCTGTGGAGCACCCTCCAATCATCCTGGTACGACCTTTCCTCGCATCTGCGGGAGCCGTTATAGATTATGGTTTAGGAGAGATTCGCTTCCGTTCTGATATAGGGAGCGATGTGTTGATCACTACACCCACTACTGAATAAAGACCTACATCCCATGAGAGCCTGCCAGTGTTAGCCAACCCCAAGGAATTTTAACTCGATGATAATATCATAGATTCTTATTATATGTTGGATGATAATGAAACACAAGAATTCCTCTTCAAGGAGGAAGACTTGGAAAGCATAGATCTTGGAGTTCCCCCTTCTGGTATGTGGGGATGCATTGATGTCATCCATGGGATTTACACGATAGACACCCTAGAGCAGAAGGTAGACTTTGAGACTAGACATGGCATACATGATTTGACTACTTTCATTGATGAGTCTGTTCCTATTCATCTTGATTCAGATGGGACCGATCAGGTTAAATTTGATTTGATTGCTTTTATAAAGAAATTTGGGCCTTTTGATAAAGATGATGATCCAGTAGAGGTTCGTCAAGTTGAAATTGATCCTACTTTTTTGGATAATGATTTCGAGCCATTTTACTTTGATGTTTGCGAGACTTCCCATGCAGGACATGACCACACTACTTTCAATAACTGATTCGTTCCTGCACACTCTGAGACTACTGAGGATACATTCTTGGTTGATCCTGATCAGTTCATATCTAATGATAATCCCAATATCGACCTACACCTTGTCAAATTCATACCTCAGCGGTCCTCAAAGAAGGTTCATTTTCGAACTTCTTGACCTTTGTACATCCACTCCTTTTGTATATCCATTCGTTTCGCTCTTTCTTCTTCCGTTTTATCATTCACCCCTTTTCCGTGTGTGTGATATGCTTTACTTAAGATGTGCTTTATTCTAAGTATAGGGGGTGAATGATTTATGTTGTTTATATTCATCCTGTCCATCACTCCTATTGTTGCCTATAATTAGGGATACTCTACCCTAAGTATAGGGGGTGAAGTTGTTCATATCGTCTTTTTTTGTTTTGAGTCCGTACATTCTCTTCATCGATTTTTCCCTTTTGTACACTCTACTATACTTAAGATTACTTGATCCTAAGTATAGGGGAGATGACCAACTTCTCTTATTTTTATTTTTTCTTTGAGTCATTGTAGCATAGGAGTCTTTTCACTTTTCTATACTTAGCACGATTTATATCTTCCTTTGTCGCTCTTTGATCAATATGAGGACATAGTTCGAGCTAAATATAGGGGGTGTCATATATATTATATATATACTTTAGACATAACTCGTACTTTTAAATATGTTTATTTGGGAGGATATGGATATAATTTTGTAAAATTCACGTGTGTAGAAAACAAAAAAAATAAAAAAACAAAACAAAAAAACAAACAAAAAAACACACAAAATTGTATATACTTGCATATGTTTTACTAACCCTATTTCATTTTTTAAAAAATACTACAAAATCAAAAATCTATAAACTTGCATAAATAAAAAAAACCTCTCGTTTACATCTGCATTTTCTCCAAAAATTCCTAAAAACTTCAAAATTAGAAAATTATTTTAAAAAAGTTCTTTTCACATGTGCATCATTTTTTCAAAAAAAAAGCTTTCTTTGCATTTTACATATTTTGTTGCATTTGTATGTGCATTTTTCAAGATAGTATTGACATTTAAACTATGTCTGGATTAAAATTGAAGAATGGAGCTTAGTTGGGCCTAAATTTACTTAATTTCAGAGGAACCTGATAAGAAATGGAGTTAAGACTTTTCAGGTCCTAGTGACTTAATTCTTTGAGTCCATAAGACTATGTTCACATGTCATCTTGATTAGTCTAAGTAGAACATTTAACAACACACGCATGATTTTTTCAGACCGTGGCTTATCTTGGACAAGCACTCTACACGTAGCTCTTCATGGATGAGGTAGTGAGGAGACAAAATCTTTTGGCTTGGGGTAGCATACGAGGGTAGTACATCTAGGTGGAACCTCTCATCTTCCTCTAGGGAAGGAAGTGCATCTCAACCTGGTCTAGCGATGTTGAGGTCTAAAGACAAGATGCTGTGGGGTTGCAATAATGCTTCAAAAGAGGGATAGTCTACTGGCTCAAGAGGAAAAACTCCTTTTGTACATGCTGCACCTTTTATATGTTTCAAAGAAAGTATGGGAATATGTAGAATCTCCAAAAGTGGACAGGCCTGATTGAAAAGTAAAATGCCTACCGGAGTGTATATACAAGGATAAAAATAAATAAATAAATAAATTTTTCAATAAGAGCTTCAAAGATAAATTTTTGTAAGCTTGCAGTGGATGACTTGGCTACACTGGTCATGCATCCAAGGAAGGTAGCTACATTGGCTACCATCCATTATTTTCTCCATCCCCTCTTCTTGAGCTGGTTGTACTTGAACTTAGAAGGGAATATCTCCGCTCCTCGAGGAAAGAGTTGCAAGACTGGGGAACTAGAGTTACCTTGTTGAGGGAGGCTGTTTCTTTGCTACTTTTGAGATGGGGAGCTATTAGTCACTTACATCGTACAAGTAAAGATTCATAGTCATAAGAATTGGTGTATGTAGACTTGTTCTGACCTGACCGCTGAGGAGACCTGAATAGGAGTCTTATGGAACTTAGAGGTTGTTAGGTTTTAAATCCATCTCCCATTAAGGTTCCGACACACTAATAATCCAAAGGTCTGACAGAGCTCCAAACTACAATTTTAAGAAGAAAAGTTCAATACTCAACATTGTCCTAATTTCTTTATTTTCCCTTTCTTTTTCTTTTTCTTTTTATTCACTTATTCTTTGAAATAAGTGTTTGCTAAGGTACTAGCAAAGGTAAGGCATAGTGGGATGTTAAATCTATGATTCATCATCTTTATTCATTTATTTTAGCTTAAAATCCCTTATAAAACACATGTATATAACACTAACTCCATATCTTACTAACTTGCATTTGTGTGTAAATATTGTACATTTCTTACCATTTTAACCTAAAATAAATAAATAAATAAAGAAAAAAATAAAGAAAATAAAATAAAAAAGGAAGACTGTATATATAAGCTGACCCGAACCCTGGAGAGAGGGTCAAGACTTGACCTGATCGACCATGAATAAAGTAGGGGGAGATAAGGTCCTCAATCAAAAAAAATCCAAAAAAATTGTGTGCTGTGTATATTTGTATACTTCACTATTTTATTTGTACATTAATTGACCTCAAACAAAATAATTTTCAAAACAAAAGTTGTAAATAAAAATATCTTCTAATTAATAAAAATAATTGCATAATTAAATCATATACAGAATAAAAGCAACCACACTTGGAAAAAGCCACTAAGCACTAATTGAAAGACCAATTCCGGCTCCATAAGAACTCAAATTGAACCAATCTCACCTGAAGGGTCTAGTCTCATCTCCTGATCCTGCCGAGGGAAGTGGTCTTTCTCATCCTTCCAAGAGAAAGAGACGTCTCGCCTCCACCCCCGGGTTTTTGATGGGACTATAGTATCTGACGAGAAAGGGAGAGTCAACTAGGTCTTTTTTACAGGTACAGAAAGATCATTTCAAAATACTGGTGTCTAGTATTCCAGCAAGGAGACCTTACGAACAACAATCTAGTTGGATTTCTGGCCTGCGCCTTCAGCAGGGAACAACAGAGGAAGTAGCACCCGAAAGCATAACTAACTACCACAAAAAGAAAAAAAATTAATATTTATTTTTCTAATTTATAAAGTGACAAAAATACAAAAAATAAATAATTTTTGTAAATATTTTTTATCTCTTTTTATCTTAATCTCTTTTATTTTTCTCTCTTATCTCTTATCTTCATCCAAAAATTCAAAAAAAAAAACAAATTCAAACTCCATTATTTTTTCTATTTATATGGCTCCTTCTCCATCATTTTAACTTGATTAATCTTTGGTGAGAGGAGCCCGATCTCCAAGAGTCTTCTTGTCAAGAAAGGTGCCTAGCCTCCGAGCCGTCCGGTGACAGCGAGTCGGCCTTCGTCGAGGCGATCACGGTTTCCATACGCTCCTAAGGTGAGATCCAACATCATTTTCTCTTATTTTTCATCTTGGTTAATCATAGTTTCATTTTCACAATTTTATTTTGTCTTCATTTTTTTTCTAAATCTTAGAATCATCACTCACGATTTGATCCGCTACCGACTCGATTTTTTTGATCTCACGTTCTCGACCTCTATGCGTTCTTTTATATCTCCCACGATCTCTCAACTCTGGCTATGCACGGTGGCCGGAGCATTAGATTCGATTCTTCCATTTTCACTGGATCTCTGCTCACGCATTTCGTTTTGATTTTGGGACCGAGTCACCGATGTCGCATCCTAATTTGTCTATAAATAAAAGGAATAAAAACATAAAAATATGTTTTCTTTTAACATTTGTTTTACATGAAATAAAAAATAAAAAAAAAACACAAAAAATAATAAAAAAAATATTTAAAAAGTTTTCTATATTCTGTTTACAAATAAAAAAATAAAAAAATTTAAAAAAATCTCTGGTTGGGGACGATAGCACTCTTGCCGCCGCCGCCACCCATGCTTGGAGCAGCCACCCTTCGCCACCACGCACGCGCCACCCGCACGTGACTCCACTGGCCATCAACCCCTCCATCGTACAACTCCTTCGCTGCAGCCACCTGCCACCTGTAGCACGCCACCCCTCGACGCCGCCATCCATCTCTGCTGATCGCGCATGGAGTCGCGCCCCTCACAGCTCGAAGAACCCAATCACCAACCGCCCTCTTAATCGATCCACGTGACCGCCGTAATCAATGTGCGCCCTCCGCCCGTGCGAGCCTTCTAAGTCCATCGTGCCGTCCAGATCCAATCGCCAGTCCTCCATCACCACCGTGAAGATCTCACCGCCGTCCTAGCTCTTCCGCGTGGAGCTCCACCCCATCGCGCCATCGCATCTCGCCACCGCCCTTCGCCCGCGTGGAGCTCCAGACCTCCGCACCACCGACGACAACCCCTCATCGCCGCCGCCCTGTGGCTTGGGTGAGAGAGAAGCAGGGTCGGTGCCCCCTTTGGCTTGGGAAGCAAGAAAGAACGAAGAAGCCCTTCAACCCCTAAAGTAAAATTTTTGGGCAAACATCAACCAAGCCCATGTCGATTTTGAGCATTGCAATGAAGTCCAGATCCAGAGAGAGTCACGTACAGTGCACGTGTGTCTTGGGTAATTTGCAAATCTTTCCCGCATTTATTTCCTGTTATTGTTTACTCCAAAACATTGAATAATTTGCATCTCAGATCTTCATTTCCAGACTTTAAAATTGCATATTTGTTTGATAGGAATAAATGTTTTTATTGGTCAATAAATTTTGCAAAAATGATGCTGTGCTCCTGATGTGCATATCTATCTAGCATAATTTTTCATTGTATTTCATCATTATTTAATATTATTTAAAAATAAAAAAAACATGTCTTTTTTCTCTTTCTAAAATTCAAAAATTCATAAAAATTTGAATATTACTCCAAAAATTCTAAAAAAATTAGAGTAGGTTTAATTTATTGTCTTTTAATTTCTATCCAAATTTTGTGCATTAGCTCTTTATCAAACCCCAAAAAAATTGAAAATACCAAAAATCTTATAAAATCATAGAAAATTCAACAAAAATCCAAAAATCATCATTTCAGTTCCTATTTGTAGATTTTTGCTTATATTTCATCATAAAAATAATTGTCAGGATTTTGGGCATTAAATATTTTTAAGTTGTAAATTACTCCAGGCTGTGCATTGTTTCTCATTTTTGCCACTGTTTGATTTTTAGAAAAATACAAAAACATCTGAAAATTCTACAAAAATTTCTAAAAAATTTTTAAAATCTTTAAAATAGAAAAATATTTTCTTTGGATTTTCTGAGTTTTTTTGATATAATTAAAAAAATACAAAAAGAGTTTGGTGTGCGTAGTTCTTGACTTGTGCATATTATTCTTTATTTGAAATTTAAAAAAATTGCAAAATTAAAATCACTAAAAATTGAAAATCAGAAATAAAAAATATAGAAAAATAAAAAAATATTAAAAAGAGAAAAATTCCATAAAAATCAGGGATAGTTTGCCTTTAAGATTTCCTTTTTCTTTTAATTGATTTTTTGTCGATTAATTGAATAACCCTCGAGAATTGTAGACTCCATGAGTTCGATCCTGTACGCTATAGAGGTAAATAAGGAGCAAAATTTTTTCTCTCGCTACACATTATTTATTCTTTGTAATTATTTTGCCGCGAGGGAAAGAAAAAAATTGTTTGCTTGTCACGAGATTTTTGGGGATAGCAACTACGACTCTTCCATTATTAATTATCAATCCTCGAAGAGTCTGTGTAGCAACAAAATGGCGCCGTTGCCGATGAGGCACGACAAAGGTAGTTAGGTATCTCTTTTGACCTGTTATTCTTGGTTGTAAATATCTGTTTATATTTTGTCACATTACTCCATTGTTTATATTCACTATTTCATTTCATTATTTTACTTATATTTGATAATTGTGTTTCTTACGCATTCTCTCTTTTCATTTTCTTGTGAGGGCCCGCGGAGCGAAGGAGGCGATCCTAGGAGAGCCGAAGCACCCAAGCGAAGCGGAGGCGGCTTGATTCTTCACCGAGATGCAGGATAGCGTGAGAAGAGGAGAAGAAGAATTGAAGGAGACAATAAAAGATTTTATTTATTTATTTATTTTCTAGCTTTTGAACTTTTTTAAATGGACATTCATTTGTTGCGGGGTCTGTTTCCCAAGTGCCGGTGCATTTGGGGGACCTCACCAGTTTTGTTTTCATCGCCTTTATTTTTCTTTGTTTTCCTCGGATTTTGTGAGCTAATTATTGATTGCTTTAATTAATTTGCTTGAGCTCGATAATTAATTAGATCCAAATACCCTAAACAAGAATTTATGTACCTAGAGAATAGAGTGTAATTGGACTTAGTCAAATTAACTTGTTCTTGCCTGTTAATAGAAGCTATCATGTAAGATGGTTCACTTGCATCATATAGGATAGTTTACTTTTCTGCATTTAAATTCTGCGTGGATCACTTGCATATAGAGTGATGGCAACAAGGTACACATCTCTAACCCCTGCATGCATCATTGCTTTTAATCACACATTGGCATTTCCGATCTCCTTCCTTGTTTTCACTCACATAAGTTAAAAAGGAAATTGGACACTTGGTAGGTGATTATTTGAAAATATTTTAACCAAGTGTCAAACTGCCTAAAATATGGGACTGCTAAAGAAAACTCGACCCTAAAATAAACACAAGGAAAAATCATTATTTTGGGGAGAGTAACCCCCTCATTGTTTGGTTTGTATGTAGCGAGAGAGCGACCCACACACTATGATAGAACCACGCCCGAACTCTTTTCAGACTACTATCTTGGGTTAGTTATTCTCCAGTGAGGATCTCTCTGATAGCCAGTAAAGCGACCCGCAACGTCCTTTACAGCTTGAATTGATCGGGTAGCCGGTAAACGGTCCACAATTTATACTGGCTGGGAAAGATCTAACTTTGGAATTAGGCTAGTATCCTAAGAGCATTGGGTTCCTAACAGCTCACTTTAATTGCTCTGATAGTTTGTATTCTCATCAAACTCTAAAATTGATAAGATAATTGACCGAACCTTCACGGTCTTCACATTGAGTTGAGTTGGCGAACTGGAGGGTTTGTATTGTGTTTGATTACTTGTGTGCATACTAGATCCTTCCATGCATTTGCGCCTTTTTCTCTATATCTTTTGACTTGACCCTCGTATTCTTCCGATCCTATTTTTTATTTCGAACATAGCCGACTAGAGTTATTTTAATCCGATCTTCGCGTATACCTCTTACCCTCCAGCCGATCCACCTCCCTTTTTCCAGGAGGACCTTCCTCCTGATTTTTGTGTATATCCGCTTAACCCAATATTTCAGGAGACGGACTCCGATTCTCACCCACCCTCATTCAACCCACCCGATCCTGGGATTTTGGAGTCACCTTTCATGATTTCCACACTTGAGACACCGAACTAGATGATGGAGCATATGAATTCGAGGAATTATAATCTATTTATCATAAATGAGAGTCAGAATGCTGCTCCACTATTTGAGGATATGGATTCACTTAAGGATAATCATGAGAGCTTACAATCGCCCAAAATACAAAAAATGAGAAAATTTTAAAAATCTAAAAAGATTTTGGGAGACACATTGTTGATTCATTTTGTGAGGAGAGGACCCAAATGCCCGATCATTTACCCACACATCTATCCACCACATGTCCCGACCTTGATCCCGAGGATAGATTTCATTATACAGACTGCTCTTGGCAATCCTCGTGTATATGATGATTCTGATCTCCTCCTTTGTACGGAGGAGGTCCAAAAATTCAAAAAAATGTTCACTGAACCTGAAGTGGTAGCCACCCTTCATGAGATCATTAAATCTCCACTTCAACAGGCCATGACAGATTTATCTACTCCTCAATACAAGAAGAGAAAGCAAATGAGAAGATCTGAGCGTCACATCTTGACCATGGCCACTGCCTACGCCATCTCTCACTGTCCGTATTTTAAGAAAGGGAACACTGCCACACCTTTTGTGAGTTGCTCTATATCTGACTATTCTTGTGATAACACTCTCCTTGACGGCGGTTCGTCAATCAATATAATACCCTTATCTATGCTACAGTCTCTTCATCTTGGGCCTCTCAAGAAAATCAGGATGATAATTCAATTTGCTGATGGATCTATCAAGAGGCCAAAGGGTATTCTAGAAAATGCTGTCATTTTTATTCAGGGTATGAAATTCACTTTTAATTTTATCGTAATGCCCATGGAGACCTCCATTCATGTGGAACACCCTCCAATAATCTTGGGACGGCCTTTCCTCGTATATGCGGGAGCCGTTATTGATTATGGATCAGGAGAGATTCGCTTCCATTCTGATGCGGGGAGCGATGTGTTGATCACTACAACCATTACTGACGAGAGATCTGTATCCCATGAGAGTCCGCCTGTGTTAGCTAATCCCAAGGAATTTGGCCACGATGATAATATCATAGATTCTTATTATACGTTGGATGATAATGAAATCCAAGAATTCCTATTCTATAAGGAAGACTCGGAAAGCATAGACCTTGGAGTTCCCCCTTCTGGTATGTAGAATGCATTGATGACATACGCGGGATTTACACGATAGACACCCTAGAGCCGATGGCAGACTTTGAGACTAGACATGACAAACATGATTTGACTACTTTCACTGATGAGTCTGTTTCTATTCACCCTGAGTTAGACGAGACTGATCAGGCCAAATTTGATCTGATTACTTTCATAAAGGAATTTGGGCCTTTTGATAAAGATGATGATCCAGTAGAGGCTCACCAGGATGAAATTGATCCTACTTTTTCAGATAATGAATTTGAGCCTTTTTACTTTGATATTTGTGAGACTTCCCATGCCGGGCATGACCATACTACTTCCACTAATCGGTTTAGGCCTGCACAATCTAAAACTGCTGAGGATACATTCTTGGTCGATCCTGATCAGTTCATATCTAATGATAATCCCAATATTGACCTACACCTTATCAGATCCATACCTCAATGGTCCCGCAAGAAGGTTCGTTTTCGACCTTCTTGACCTTTGTACATCCACTCCTTTTGTATATTCTTTCGTTTCACTCTTTCTTCTTCCGTTTTATCATTCACCCCTTCTCCATGTGTGTGTATATATATGCTATACTTAGGACGTGCTTTATACTAAGTATGGGGGGTGAATGATTTGTGTTGTTCATATTCGTCATGTTCATCACTCTTGTTGTTGCATGTACTTATGGATACTCTACCCTAAGTATGGTGTGGGGGGGTGATGTTGTTCATATCGTCTTTTTTGTTTTTGAGTCCATACATTCTCTTCATCGGTTTTCCCCTTCTATGCATTCTACTATACTTAGGATTACTCGATCGTAAGTATAGGGGGATCACACGCTTCTCTTCTTTTTATCTTTTCTTTGAGTCGTTGTAGCATAGGAGTCTTTTCACTTTTCTATACTTAGCACCAGTTATGTCTTTCTTTGTCGCTCTCTGATCACTATGAGGACGTAGTTCGAGCTAAGTATAGGGAGGTGCCGTATATATTGTATATGAGGTTAATGGGACTGCCCCTTAGGGCAGCCAACATGGCCGCCCCCGTGCCATTTTCGGTATTTTTTTTTTCAAAAAAGTATCGCCATGTATATTCATCCCTATATCCCTCCTATATGCCATTCGAATTTCGTCAGAAACAGAGACTCCTACAACCTCCATCCAGACAGTCATTTTTTAACGGTAATAGGTTTTTTTAAATCGATACCATCTCGATGGATGCCGTAGGAGTCTCTGTTTCTGACGAAATTCGAATGACATATAGGAGGGATATAGGGATGAATAAATATGGCAATATTTTTTGAAAAAAAATAAAAAAACATCGAAATAAGGGGGCGGGGTAGCCATGTTGGGTGCCCCAAGGGGCAGCCCCTTTAAATCCATTGTATATATACTTTAGACATAACTCGTACTTTTTAAGATAATTATTTTGGGGGATATCTATATAATTTTGTAAAATCCACATGTGTAAAAAAAACAACAAAACAAAACAAAACAAAAAACAAAAAAAACAAAAAAAAACAAAAAAAAACAACAAAACAAAAACAAAAACAAAAATAAACAAAAAAAGTAAAAAACAAAAAAATTCTTGTATATACTTGTATATATTTTACTAACCCTTTTTCCTTTTTGAAAAAAACAACAAAACTACAAACTCAAAAATCTATAAAAACTTGCATAAATAGAAAAAAACATTTCCTTTACATCTACATTTTTCGCCAAAAAATCCATTAAAAGTTCACAATTAAAAAATTGTTTTTTTAAATGTTCTTTTCACATGTGCATCCTTTTTTTCTCAAAAAAATCGCTTTCTTTGCATTGTACATATTTTACATTTGCATGTGCATTTTTCAGGATAGTATTGACATTTAAACTAAGTCTGGAATAAAATTGAAGAATAGAGCTTAGTTGGGTCTTAATCCACTTAATTTCAGAGGAACCTTATAAGAAATGGAGTTAAGACTTTTCATGTCCTAGTGACTTAATACTTTGAGTCCATAAGACTTTGTTCACGTGTCATTTTGATTAGTCTATGTAGAACATTTAACAACACACGCATGATTCTTTCAGACCGTGACTTATCTTGGACAAGCACTCTACACGTAGCTCTTCGTGGATGAGGTAGTGAGGAGGCAGAATCTTTTGGCTTGGGATAGCATCCGAGGGTAGTACATCTAGGCGGAACCTCTCGTCTTCCTCTAGGAAGGAAGTGTGTCTCAACCTGGTCTAGCGATGTTGAGGTCTAAAGACAGGATGTTGTGGGGTTGCAATAATGCTTCAAAAGAGGGATAGTCTACTGGCTCAAGAGGAAAAACTTCTTATATACATGTTGCACCTTGTATATGCTTTAAAAAAAGAAAAAATTAAATAATAAGAAAAAATGTAGAATCTCCAAAAGCGGACATGCCTGGTTGAAAAGTTAAATGCCTGCCAGAGTGTATATACAAGGATAAAAAATAATAAAAAAAATACAAGATTCAAAGACAAAATTTTGTAAGCTTGCAGCGGATGACTTGGTTACACTGGTCATGCATCTGGGGATAGATAGCTACATTGGTTACCGTCCATTCTTTTCTCCATCCCCTCTTCTTGAGTTGGTTTTACTTGAACTTAGAAGGGAATATCTCCGCTCCTCGAGGAAAGAGTTGCTAGACCGGGGAACTGGAGTTACCTTGTTGAGGGAGGTTGTTTCTTTGCTACTTTTGAGATGGGGAGCTATATCTCACTTACACCGTACAAGTAAAGATTCATAGTCACAAGAATTTGTGTATGTAGATTTGTTCTGACCTGACTGTTGAGGTGACCTGAATAGGAGTCCTGTGGAACTTCGAGGCTGTCAGGTTTTAAATCCATCTCCCATTAAAGTTCCGACAAACTAATAATCCAAAGGTCCGACAGAGCTCCAAACTACAATTTTATGAAGATAAGTTTAATACTCAATATTGTCCTAATTTCTTTATTTTCCCTTTATTTTTTCTTTTATTCATTTATTCTTTCAAATAAGTGTTTGCTAAGGGACTAGCAAAGGTAAAGCATAGGGGGATGATGAATATGAGATTCATCATGTTTATTAATTTATTTTAGCTTAAAATCCCTTATAAAACACATGTATATAACACTAACTCCATATTCTTACTAACTTGCATTTGTGTAAATATTGTACACTTCTTACCATTTTAGCCTAAAATAAATAATTAAAGGAAGAAAGGAAAAATAAATAAAAGGAAAAAAAGGAAAGACAGTATGTATGTAATAGATACAAGCTGACCCGAACCCCGAGAGAAGGTCAAGACTTGACCTGATCGACCAGTAATAAAGTAGGGGGAGATAGGGTCTTTATTCAATAAATCCAAAAAAATTGTGTGCTCTGTATATTTGTATACTTCACTATTTTATTTGTACATAAATTGACCTCAAACAAATTAATTTTCAGAATAAAAGTTGTAAATAAAAATGTATCCCAAATAATAAAAATAATTGCATAATCAAATCTTGTATAGAATAAATGAAACTAGACTTGAGAAAAGCCACTAAGCAATAATTGAATGACCGATTCCTGCTCCATACGAACTCAAATTGATCCAAACTCGCTTCCATTGTATTCTAAATTAAATTATCTTTTAAATGGCTGTGATTTCATAATTTTTGGAGTTACAGGTGAAAAGTTAGTTTTCTGGGGTGGTTTGTGCAATTTTCCCATTTATTTTGTACATATTGTATTTGTAGATATTTGTAAATATTTTTACTAATTTTTTAAAATAAAAATAAAAATAAAAATTTTAAAACAAAAAACTAATTTGCTTATTAACCACCATAAAAAATAAAAAAAAATATTTTTTATTCAAAAAATAAAGTGACGAAAATTCAAAAAAAGTAATTTTTTATTTTATCTCATTTATAATTTCTCTTATCTCTTATCCTCATCCAAAAATTCAAAAAAATCTCAAATTCCATTATCTTTTCTTATATGGCTCCTTCTCTCTCATTCCAACTTGATCAATCTTTGGTGAGAGGAGCCACATCTCCGAGAGTCTTCTTGTCGTAGAAAGGTGTCTAGCCTTCGAGCCATCCGGTGACAGCGAGTCGGCCTTCATCAAGGTGATCAAGGTCTTCTCCGTTCCTAAGGTGAGATTCGTCATTTTCTTCTTATTTTTATCTAGATTAACCTTAGTTTCCTTTTTCGCTATTTATTTTATCATCATTTTTTAATCTAGATCTTAGAATCATCACTCACGATTTGATCCACCACCGACTCGATTTTTTTTCATCTCACGCTCTCGATCTCTACGCGTTCTTTTCTACCTCTCACGATCTCTCAACTTCGGCCGCACACGGTAGCCAGAGACTTGGATCCATTCCTCATTTTTCGCCGGATCCCCATTCGCATCTTTCGTTTTGATTTGGGATTGAGTCATCATGCTCGCGTCCTAATTTTGTTTATAAATAAAAATAAAAAATAAAAAATATTTGTTTTCTTTGTCTCTAATATTTGTTTTGCAGGATCACCTAAAAAATTGAAAAAATAAAAAAATAATTATTTACAATTCTGCCTTTCTTTAAAAAAACAAAAAAATATTTTATTTTTATGCTACTGTTTTAAACAATTATAAAAAGTATATAAAAAAGTTGCTGCAGCAGCGACCCTCCATGCCGCAACACCGCCGTTGCCGACGTACCATCGCTCGCCAAGTCGATGCGCCCGTCGAGTCGCTGCGTGCCATCCACCACCTCTCACGCGCGCCGACCACCACCCGAAGTTCGCTCGCGCGTCCTCGCACTGGCTGCTTACGCACCCTCGCCGAAGTCCGCCGTGAGATCCGCCTTCCCAGCTGGATCACATAGGCCCCACCGCTCGTTCGCCATCGCCCCAAGGTCGCCATCGCCACCGTTTGGGGTGACACATCTCTAATCAACAGGACACCCGAACCTTTCGAAGTCTGCCCCGCGCGCCCTCGCGCTGGCCGCCTGTACGCCCTCGCCGAACACGTCATCGCCTAACCCAGACCTGTCGCCTTCGTCCACGAGCACCGCACCGCCCGGGCCGCTCGCTCCTCTTGGTGGCGACCCCCCAGCGGTGCCATCCCTTTGTTGACTTACGTGAAGAAGAAAAGAATAACGCCCCTTGTGCTTTGCGTGAGAGGAAAGAAAAGTGAACCCTAGGCATTAAAGTATTAGAGAAATTAAATTTTGCACTAGAGATTTCAAATATTGCAAAGAAGACCCCCGACTCCAACGCACATGCATGGCATTTTTAACTGGGTAAATTGTGACATTTTATTTGCTTTTTATTCCTGTTATTTCTTTTGCGAAAACAATACACTATTTGCAAACTAGTCCTTCATTTCCAGACTATTTATCTTGCATGTTTTCTAATTAAAATAATCGGTTTCCTTAGTCAATAATTCTCCCAAAGGGCATGCTATGCTTCTGATGTGCTTATCTTTTTAGCATAAATTTTTCATTGCATTTTGTCATCATTTAATATTATTTAAAAATAAAAAACAGTGTCTTTTTCTCTTCGTGAAATTCTAAAATTCATAAAAATTTAAATATTGCTCCAAAAAAACAAAAAATTAGATTAACTTTATTTCACCGTCTTTTAATTTCTGTGCAAATTTCGTGCATTAAATCTTTTCCAAACCCAAAAAATTGGAAAAAATCAAGAATCTTATAAAAACCACAGAAAATTCTACAAAAATCCAAAAATCACGATTTCTGTTCCTATTTGTAGATATTTGCTTCTGTTTCATTATAAAAATAATCACCAAGATTTTGGGCGCTTAAAACATTTTTAAATTGCAAATTACTCCAGTCTGTGCACTATTTCTCATTTTATCACTGTTTGATTTTTTAAAAATACAAAAACATCTGAAAATTCTACAAAAATTCCCCAAAACATTTCAAAATCTTTAAAACCCAAAAATATTTTCTCTATATTTTTATGATCATTTTTGGTATAACTAAAAAAACAAAATGAGTTTGGTGTACGTAATTCTTATTTTGTGCATGTTGTTCTTTATTTGAAAATATAAAAAAATGCAAAATTAAAATCACTAAAAATTTGAAAACCATAAAATAAAAAAAATAAAAAATAAAAAATAAAAAGAGATAAATTCCAAAAAAACTAAGGATAGTTTGCCTTTAAGATTCCTGCTTTTTTTAATTGATTTTTCTATTAATTTGAATAACCCTCGGGAATTGTAGCCTCCCTGAGTTCGATCATGTCCGCTATACAGGTAAATAATTAGCAAAAATTTCTCTTACTCCACATTCTTTTCAGTAATTATTTTGCAGCGAGTGAAGAAAAAAATTGTTTGTTTGCCACTAGTTTTTGGGGATAGCAACGACTCGTATCATTAATAAATACCGATCCTCGAAGATCTAGTGTCAATAATAACCTTAAGCTAAAATTAAGTCTGTAATGCAAGTTGATCAAAATAAATGGAATAAAATGAACCTTGGATTATGGGAGAGTAATAGCCACAATATACACAACTCATGATTGAATGTTGAGAGGTGAGGACATATCCCTAGGATAGAGCACAAAACCTCTCTTTTATCCTACGTAATGGACTCAAAATTTAGATGATCACTAACTGAAATAGACAAGATAAATTTGGTCGAACCTTTATGGCCCTCATGTGTGAAGTTGGTGAAATCATGGGTATAATTGCTTGCTTGGTTGACCTTGAATGTGTTTTTCTCCCAACCCTCTCATAACCCTAGTCACTCTACCCCCAACTCCGCCGATTCATCAATCATCTTTGCAGTACCACCCTCTCTAGCCCTAACATTTCCCCGGTTATCCATCCTTAATTCTTCATCTAGATACTTAGGCTACTCTTCAGTCTGAATATGGGGGGGACCTTGTAAATTCTCTGAATGTCATCCTCAGGTCCCTTCTTCCTCATTGCATATATATACTCAGGCTCGTCTTAGCCTAAGTATAGGGGAGACCCGAGCCCCTTGTCACCTTCTCTACTCATTTGATCTCGAGTTAGTTCTCACATGCTTTTCTATATTTTGAAATGAGCTATGACTTCATATCACTTTGTGCTATGAGGACATAGAAAAATCTAAGTATAGGGGGTGTACTGTATATATTTTATATAACTTTAGCCATAGCTCATATTTTGAAATTTTTGAAAATTTTTAAAAAATCACGGGGCTAGGTTATATTATTATTTTGAAAACTATTTGACAATGGTTTTAAAATTGAGATTTGACACATTTTGAAATCATTTGAAAAATGTTTGAAAATCTATATATATTATGTGACATGATTTGAAAAATATTTTCAAAATTCTTTTCAAATTAAATGATACTAATATGTTCCTTCTATCCTTATATAAAATTCCATAAAAATAAGAAAAATCAAGAACTTTTTTGAGCAACGATTCTGACTACTGAGCTTAAAAATGAGTAGCTACTTCTCAATGAGGGAACTACGGTCTCCTTAATAGAGGGGGTGGTTAAAAGATAATGCGAATGGCACAATCTTGAAGTAATATGGGCATCCATCTAGTGGTCCGTACTTACACCCATACTGGTTGGAAGTGGATGCAGGCATTCATATGAGCTTGGGTCAGTCATTATTGCTCTTAAATATTCAAAAAAATAAAAATAAATATTCTCATAAAAATTGCAAAATTTTAAAATCACTCAAAAAAGTTCACTAACTTTGGAGTTGGTGTATTTCTAACACATTCACTATCACTCACGGCATAAGGATTTGAGGACACTTGGTTTTTGGAGATCTCAAAAGTATGAGTTAACCAGCCTTAGTCATTAGGGTTTGAGACTTAATAATCCATACCTCCCTAGTTTGAAAAATATGAGCGCTATATTGCACTCTCAATATCTACCTTCTAAGAATATGATCAACACATCATTTTCACGACTACGTGAATAATGAGATGAGTTGAGGTTTCACTTGAGGGACTGAGATTGGAGATTTGAGTTTGAACCCAATCTAATGATGCTCGAGCATGGGATAAAGCCAATGAAGCTTTAAGAAACATGAGTGTCAACAAAACCCTAGTTAGTATGTGAACAAGTTCTCATGCTATATTTTGATATTAACCTTTTGTTCCAGGGTGTGATGAAACTGAATAACTATTTATCAAGAAAAGAAAATAAATATGAATGAAAAGACTTCTCAAATACAATGTCAAAATTTAAAGAGCTTCAAGCAAAGGCGAGCGCTCCCAACCATTTCAAAGTGTCCTCTTGGACCAAAGCTAATTAGGACCAATGAGTCGGGCTAGTACCTCAAAAGGGCTCTGCATCGTAAGCGATACAAGTCTGGGTGTAAGTATATTAGATACTTAAAGAAGACATACCTTGGTATACTCTCGGGACATCAAGTACATGCGACTCAACAACTCTTGATGAACACACTAGTCAACAACCAAAAATGCATGCATTGAGTAATAAGGCACTTGAGAGGATTCTTGTTCTAATGTGAGGGAGATAAGAAAATACACAATCTTATGGCATCCATTATCTGGCCTTCCATCTACACTTTCAAGTCTGACAAACTAATGAGATGACGGATTGAACACTAGAAAAGACTTATTCCCTAGTGTTGAGGATTAGGTCTAGAGCATAGTCTTCCGAACTGGGACCTTGGGTGACATCTCGACTTGACTCTCGTGATTGTAGTACACTAAATGCCATATCCTTAATTATATGTAAAAAAAAGAGTTTGACAATTAGAGAGGTTAGATTCCTTTTGATTAGAGCATGGTTGAGCCCATAATTTTATGATCACTCAAATTAAGGGTCCTTGACAAATTGAGCCTTGAAAATTCACATGCACTGTTAGGAATTAATCTGACTCCTTCATTCTTTAGATGCTCGAGGACGAGAATAGTTTAAGTATTGGGGAATGATTAATATATGATTAATCATATCCATCTATTAATCATTATCCTCCTTGATTAAACATTTCAATAAAAATATTCATTAATTCCACTGTATTAACAATTGACCCTCTTCATGTAAATATCCTTGATTACTATATTAAAATTAACACATTTTATTTTCTTTATTTTCCTTGTTTTATTTCCTATTAAAAATCCCAAAAAATTAGATTAAATGTTGTAGATATTTATTTTGATTTTTAAATAAATTAAAAAGATAAAAAATAACAAAACAATTAAAAAAAATGTTCTTAATCCTTTAAAATACTTCAAGAAACATTTCCTTGTATTGTTGACTTCTTTTGATTTTTTATCCCACATGAAACTTGTAGATTTCCACGAGATCTACAACTTTCATTTTTTGACTTTTTGCTATTTTTGTTTCCTCTTTTTCTTTTGTATTTTCTTTTTATTTTTTCCATTTCTGAATAATGTCATTAGGCCACGTGGCGCTTCCTGGAGCCGTCACGCGACCCAGCTCTTTGGTCGCCACGTGCCTTCTTCCTGGGCCCTTAGATCCAGCCCGGTCAGCTTCATCTCAGCCATTCATCTCCATTCATTCCATAGGCATTGGATCTCCCCCTCTGATGTAATCCAAATCCTTCCTTCCTGCTTTAACCTCTCCCTTTGGATGGCTTATACTATAATGGTTCCGCTCCCTCCATGTCACCCATTATTTCCCTACCATAGGATCATCTCCAGTCTCATCTTGGTCGTCCCCTAGCGCTCTCTCTCTCTCTCCACTGCTAGATCATATCTGATGATCTGATCTAGATCGCTCACTTGCACCGCACTCCTAACCATTGGATCGCACGATCTAACTATCTAGCCACCATCTTCTACCTCCCGCGTACCCCCTCTCTCCCATGTAATGCATGCCACACCTCTCACCGCCTTCCATTTCTAGCATCATCATTCCGCCACCTCTCTACTACCTTAACCCTCATCTTCATACCCTAACCACTCGACCTTCGTGCAACCATCAAAGCCGTGAACCACGACCTCATCCCCTCTTGGTTGCCGTTGCAAACTCGCCCCATGACACTTGTAACGCTCAGAGCTCCACCCTACAAAACCACCTCCTATACCGTCCTTTAATGTTGTCCACCATTCAATGGCCTAGGGCGACCATTCTCCTCCCTCATGTGATAGAGGGGCGGAGGATCGAGGGCCGACGACCCCTTTATGCCAAGGTGTTGACTCTTGGCTCCTCTGGCCAAGACACGATGCTCCAGCTGCCTTGAGTACTGTGCTCCGGCCGACCATGTCATGTGATGATTCGAGGCTCCAATGGAGCCTCAGCCCATGCCTCCTCCACTGCAATTCCTCTTCTCCGACAAGGTACTTCTCCACCGCTTTTTCTTTACCTTCTCTTAAATTTCTCTATACATAAACACACCCTCTCCTATTGAAATACCAAAATAATCGCAAGAGGAGGGTCGTGCATATCACACAAGGCAGACACACAGTCGTCGAAGTGACCCCTCTCAAAGATCACTTGGTAATCTCAACAATCAACCCACAAATTGGAATCAAGCAAGGAAGTATAGACGTGGATCAAAATTTATTATAACCCAGAAATAAATGTGTATAGTGGACAAGTAGGCTGGGTGTCGAACATAGGGAGACAAGTTGGTGTAGTGTGTATATTAATTATAAATAGATAATGAATAATTAATATAAGTGTATTTATACAATATTCACTCAATTAATCAATTAATGTTTTAAGGGTTTTTATTTTTATATTTATTTTTATATTTTTTATATTTTTATGTTAATTTTTTCTATAATCTTTATTTTATTTTTTAATTTTATAAATTTTAATTTCTTTTTCTTATTAATATATCATATAGATATATATAACTATACATATGTAATATGTATAATACAAGGGATATATAATATAAAATACGTAATAAATATACAAAATCAGAAAATACCAATAAGTCTTTTTTATTTTTAAAGGTTTTAAAATAATTATAAGTTATTTATAATAATTAATAGTGATATTACTTATATATATATATATATCTATATATGGATATATTATGCTATATAGAGTACTATAATTATAAATATAGATAAATATAGTAAAAAATTACACAATGAAATACTTTTATGCTTTTAATATTTTATAATGTTTTTGCAATTTTCTAGGATTTTTCGCTATTTTTGGGATTTTTAATTGAATTAATGTGTCAAAATAATGACTAAAATTAATGGCCTGAATAGTTTTGAAATTTAGAAATAGCTAAAGCCCCAAAATTCTCCAAAACTATTTTTAATATATAGTAAATATAATAAACAAAACACACAAACTAATATTTTTAGAATTTTTGAAGATTTTTTATAATGTTATATGGATTTTGGATTTTTTAATTTTTAGCGATTTTCTTTTTCTATTTTTAGGGATTTTTGATCCGGAGGTACAAAATACAATAATAAAGAACCATTGTTTTTTTGGAATTTTTATAATATAATTTATAATTTTTTATATTTTTAAGTCAAATATGGAATAAAATAGTTCTAAAAAAGTTTTTATAAATTATAAGTGCATGCAAAATGATAATTAAAAATTATAGCGTGAATAATCTGTCAATCATGCACTTACACCTATTTTTTGAGAATTTTTGGAGAATAAGAGATATTTAAAATAAAAAATACAAAATAAAAATACAAGCTGCTGATAGGGGTATTTTTGTAATTAAAATAAAAGACATGGGGCACAATGCAAAACTACCAGAAACATGTAACTAAAATTAATTTTTAATATAAAATTCTAATTACAAAAACCCGAAAGGGTATATATGCAAAATACCTAGCTCATGCGGGGGACTACGCAAGCTGTGGTGGTAAGGACCTAAATGTAATATGATAAAAGCCTAAGGTTTCACTTGCAAATATTCCATAGAATATTATAGTTTAAATTTTTACTGGACTAAATGACAATAAATCAAAAGGGTAGGGGCATATATGAAATTACCCTACAAAAAGCACGATCGAATGACTCCTAATCTTACACTTGGACACATGGCGCCTTCTCCTCACGTGATGACGGTTCGTCTTGGACGTCTAGGATTAGATCCTTGGATAAGGATCCGACAGTTGCTAGTGCCTCAATCCAACAACACATGCTCCTCCTAGGGCAATGTTCTTGATCGAACGACAAAGGAATCCCAAGGAAGAACTGATGAAGTACCGAGCCATGAAGCTCCTTCCCCTCGTCGAATCTTCATCTCTAAGCACTAGATCATGCCCCTGAGATGGGAGAAATGTTCCATAAGGTTGTTCGCAGTTGTGGGGATCTTCAAAATAATCGAAGCCTCTACGATCATGGCCAGGAGCTCTCGTCAAACCTGGGGTACTTGGAGCCTTAGTGCAAGGTCAAATAGGACCTGATCGAGCTTTGTTGGGCTCAAGACCTGCACAGAGAGATGTATGGCTCGATGGAAAATTGTCTCGACCGAACTAGGAATGGAATCAAAGCAAGATGAAGAGGGCGGGGAGGTTTCAGGTGAAGTAGCAGAGAGGACCTCGATGGTCCAGATCCTGCGAAGATCTGGGTGGTAGGCGAAGGGCAAAGGTTAGAGAAATGAAGTGGCAAGGTAGTGGAATGGTGAGTGGAGGTCGAAATGAGGAGGAAAGGTGAATAACGATGGTCGGAGCTTCTAAAGCACCAGCAAACTAAATCGAGTTGGATCTAAGCTAAGCAAAAAGTAAAGACATGAAATAGTTGCGAAATGGAAAGACACATGCGAAAATTACCTAGAATGCGCTATAAATAACCTCGACTTGGCCGAAGGCCAAGGAGATAGACCACATGGAGTGGAGCTCCGACGATGGCTGGAGTCCGCCTCCTATGCCACTCCTCCTCGCTGCGGAGCACAGAGAACTTCTCCTGTCACAGGTAGCGTCTCCACGAAGATGCTCCGAGGGGCTAAGAATGGGTGGAAAGGGAACAAACTCAAAAATGGCGGAGATGGGTGGTTATATACAATGGTTATGGGGGGTTTTCATTGAAAGATTGTGTGTGAAAGAAGAAGGGATGGTGGAAGGATATGGGTCGGTGGAGATCCTAGACTATGAGAGAGCAGAGTGATGGAATGGATCAAGGGATAGGGGACATGGTGGATGCGGGAAAAATGGGAGAACATGGGTGATCTGTTACTACTGACATACTCAAGTCAACAAAAAAAGCTCCTAGTTGGTCCACGTGGACCAAATAGGAAAAAGGAAAGAAAAATATTTTTAAATTCAATAATAATTACTAAATGAATTAATTAAAATTTGGTTATCAATTCTAATTTTTTGTAGTATTTAATTCATGTTTTATTTATTTGTATGAGGTTCTTTATTATAGGTTAATATTTACATGTATAATCATAGGTATTTACCTTTATATTGTACATTATATTTTTATTTTGTATTATAAATACTATTATTTTATACACATAATTTATTTTATTTAAGTATGCATAAATATATTTTCTTGTATTTTTAGAAGTTATTTATACACTTAAATAAATAGATGTATTTGTTCTATTGATATATGTATAGGTAATTCATCCATGCATTTTAAATGTATTATTTTTATTTTTTTTAATGATTTTATCTTATTTTAATTATGAATATGTGTTTCAAATAAGGTTTTACAAAATGATAAAAATATAAAATAATGAGAAAAATATGAATAATAAATAAAATGAATAATTTATTCATGTTAATGTAAAATATGGGTCCAAAGCTTAACTTTTGCATATTAACTCCAAAGTAAATGAAACCACATTCATTAAATAGCTTATTAAAAGTTATATACAATTAAAGATGACTAATTTTGAGTTCATATGTAGGAGATACAAGTCTGGAAAATTTGGATTTTGGATTTTTATTCTGAATTTAGAAGGCACATTGTGTATTATTTTTGTGTGAAATAAATTTCGTATTTTTCTATATATTTTTATCTACAACTTTCATGTACAAAATTTCTTGATTTGATTTATAAATAATAAAGAATAAAATAGGTCCCTAAAATGAATTATTGAAGAAGAAAAATGAGGGTTTTATTGCTTATTTTTGGCCCTTATCTACCCCTAACTTATTCCTGGTCAACCAAGTCAATTCTTGACTTAGTCTACATGGTTTAGGGTCGTTAAATACGTTTGGTATTTTATTTCCTTTTCTTTTATTTCTTTATTCTTTTCTTTTGGCATTAGTTACAATATTATATACAATATTCATAGAATAAGTAATGAATGTTATTTTGTGTGAATTAATTCTACATACATGCATTTTGATAGGGATTTAAGGCAAAAATAGAAGAACAAAGATGACGAAATGGAGATTCATCATCTATCACTAATCATCTCACTACCTTCGTTGTTCATCCATTACCTTCTCGCCACCGTTCGATCAACATCTTCTTCCTCCGCAATCGACCTCCACCCCAGGCCACCTCCTCTACCGGAGCAGAGGAGGTTCCACTTCAGGCTCCGCCTGCTTCACCGATAGCCCACCATTCACCTCCCCTTTCCTTCGGCTATATCCCCCTCGTTAACCATTTGCAGGAACTCTTCATATGTCTGACTTCAGTTCGAGCTCAATTCTAGAGCTCTGCCTCCGGTGAGGTTTTATCGTCAACCACTTATAGAAAGCCTCACACCACGTCTGTGCTCCGTACTTCACCACTCGAATCTCTAGCACCTTCTTGTCTTGGATCTTCAGTACGCCATCAGGAGTGCGGTGGAGCTCTGGCATCCTCACCAGAGATCCAATCACACCGCCACCATCGTGGCGGAGGTCTGTAGCACATACGTACATGTGTTGTTGGATGTCACCCATCTAGTGGCCATCTAACAGCTAAAATGTTGCCACGCTACCTCAGCCGAAGGACGAGGCTCGATGGGACCAAGCCCCCGTCCGAAGCACCTCGGGCTGCCACTGATAAACATATCTGACTCGTGGTTAAAATGAAAGTCTCGGCTGTAGCCAACTACAGAGAGAGATCTTGATTAATCAAACAAAATTCAACTGCGAGATAAATTCAGTGTTGTTCACTATTTATTTACCCACATAAGTGTGCCTGGGTCTAACATAAGGAGGCAGAAAGTCTCGCTCAAAATATTCAAGTGAAAAACAATATTTTTGTGGTATTTTTTATAGTTCTTTTCTTTTCTTCTCTGGTGGTAATCCTCTTTTTGTTTTTTTAATTTTATTATTTTTATCTGATTTTATTTTTTCTCATTTTTATTTAATTTTTTAAATGGATATTTCAAAATAAAGGTGATCTACAATATAATAATATATGGTAAATAAATAAATAAATAAATAAATATATAGTGATACTATATAGTAGATCCACAAAAGTGACTCAGGCAACATGCTAAAAAACAACTCTTCCTTTTGTCTTTGATGCGAGGGACCGCTAAGCGAAGGAGGACCTCCTAGGAGGCCCTATGCACCCAAGCGAGGCGGTGTTGGCTCTTCTACGCCAAGCCAACAGGAGAGAGCATCAATAGCAGATGAAGGAGAATTTTTGAAGACAGTCTCTATTTCATGAATTTTATTTCCTTTATCTTATTATGTATATTCATGTGAGAGAGTGACACTCAGAATTTTGTAATAATACAGGACTCTCACAGGTGCATTCCAACTCCCGAGGTCCATTGCCCGAGGGATTGTTCCCTTGGGGGCCTCGACGGTTTTGACGCTTTCTCGTTTTTATTTTATTTTTATTATTTTGTGTGAATGAGCCCTAGCTTAGGAGTTGCTTGCCGATAGATCAGGTCCAAACACCCTAATTATATTTGCATATACCTATAGTGCGTTTTGGATCTAGTCAAATTCAAACAGTCGGTTCACTTATCTCTTAACCCCTGTGCCGTGAGCGAGCCCCATCAAGCGCTACTCCTGAACTCGAGTATGTCGAGAAGAGGAGGGGTGAGCCAAGACCGGACCCTTAGGTTAGGGATAAGTGACCGACTTGTGGTGCTTCACGATAATAGCAGTTACTATCCTAGGGCGATTTCTTCGGCTTGAATTCGCATATAGCATAGGTTTCAATTCTGTTATGCATCCCGCATGGAGAGAGCTGGGAGGCACTGTAAGTCTTCTTACTTAGCATGCATCATCGATTACCGACTTGCATGGCTTTTCCGACTTCTCCCTCTGTTTTTGACCACTTAGGATGCTTAATGGAAATTGGAACCCCGATAGGCACGTGCATTGAAAATACCCAAAAAAAGTGATAATTTAAATAAAATCGGGACTGCTAACTCTACTGGACTTAAAAATAAAAACGTAATGGATTCCTTGTCTTGGGGAGAGCAACCCCCTCATTGTATGCGTTTTAAATGCTCACGTACACACTAAGGAGTAGAGCCCAAAATCCCATCAAGAGCCTCCTAAGTGATTGTACAATTTTTGCGATCTCACCTAACTCTAAAAATCGAAAAGATAAATGACCGTCACCTGACGGTCTTCACTGTGTTGAGTAGGTGAATTGGGGGTTTGCCTTGTGTCTTGTTTGTGACTTGGAGTCCATTGTGTTTTCCATTCATCATTAGAGTCATCGGTCCCGTCCGTATGAGTCATGCATTTTTTATGTTTGAGTCTCTCTACCCCTCTTATACATATATCTCTTCATCATGCATCAAGTCGTGATATTGGCGCTTGAGCTCAATCATTCTTCGCCAAGTCCTTTGTTTCCCGCTTCTCCACCATCTTCTATGTATCCATCGTACCATCTTCTCTGGATTCGAGGAGAGACCTCTTCGGACCGCAATTTTGACGGTGTTCCCGCCTTGTGTGGAACACCTAATTTGTCTATGTACCGATCTTATCACCCGCCCTCCTCGTTCCCTCTGTATCACCTTTCTACCACCCATGATATTGGCACGCCCGCTCAATCATCTTCTCCACTCCATTGTGTACCCTTCTCACCCATCCTCCTCGTGTACCCCGTATCACCTCTCCTTTTACTCGGGAATGTTGTGCATATTGATGAGGCCCGCATCGAGGATTATTTATACAAGATTATTTGTGTAAGCCGGGCCCATGATGTTGAGGCTGCTTTCATCGATCTGGTGGATTTGTCTTTAATACTTGCATACGAGCTTCTTGAGGATTTTTGCTGATGCATAGAGCATAGGTGTGATGCATTATTGAGGAATTTTAGTTCTCGCACACCGGATTAAGGATGTGATGTGCTGCGATGAGTTGATGATGATATCATGAGCATTGATTGATCTATCTATTTGAGGTTCCACACATCTTGATTTTTGAGGATTAATTGATTATTCTACTTTGGACTTTTTGATAAAGGTGTACGGATCCTACATGATCTCTCATCTACCTGATTGAACCATACTTGATCTCCTGACTCTTGTATCCACCCTGGCACTTAAAGGATTCCTGACTATTTTTCGTGCCATCTCAGTTGACTGGATTGACCCGAGGGATGTTTTGTGATTAGCCTGATGATTTTCTCCCTCACATGATCTTATGCCCTCCGAATAATTGAATGATTTATTGCTTTTGAGGACCTGAGATGACTTGCCAGCATTCCCATGACCTTCATTGCTATAGCTCGCATTGCCCCCCGAGGATTATCTGCGGGAGAATGCGACAATTTCTAGGACTGCGGTTTCATTCACTGCTTGGGTCGCCATTGTGATGGGACCCGAAACCGAGTCAGCTGATATGCTTGATTGGCCTCCCTCTGTGACTATGTGCCCGATCTGTCGGCACATGAGGCCAACTGTCAGATTGCTCTCCTTGACGGTCCTCGCAAGGCAGAGCTCCACTTTTCTGATTATTCCATGCATAGTTCATAGCTCCCCGAGGGTTATCTGCGGGAGACTATGACATATTTCGAATCTGATTAGTCTCTTCTGTTGGTAGCCGCCTTGTCGACTGCTGAGACCACCATGTGGATCCGTCTGATGGATCCGGCTCCTTTGAGCCCTTCTCTCTCCTTGACGACCCTCGCAAGGTAGAGGCACTTTCTGACTATTCCCTGCCTAGATCGCAGTACTCTCCGAGGACTATCTGCGAGAGATTGCGACGCTCTCTTTACGCTCGGTCCCCACTGCTGCCTGTGTCTCCGATCTGCGGAGCACGGAACCGAATCGTCTGTTATACATGATTTTGGTCCCATCTTGAGTTGCTTATCCGATCTGTGGATCATGGGACCCATCTGATTAGACTCCTTTGAGTATGCTTGCCTTGACGGTCCTCGCAAGGTTGAGCTTCTGATATCTGCTATTTCCATGACTAGTTGGCAGTCCGTTCCCCGAGGGTTATCTGCGGGACGCTGCCACAATATCTTGATTTGACGGTCTCTTCTGCTGGTAGCCGATCTGTCGCCTACCAAGACCATTTCTATGATCCGTCTGATGGATCAGGCTCCTTTGAGCCCGCTCACCTCGATGACCCTCGGAAGGGTGAGCTTCTGTTCTGATTATTCATCGTCTAGCATGTACTACTCCCCGAGGGTTATCTGCGGGAGGGTACATCAACTTGTAGCTACTCGGCTTCACTTCGGGTGTCTCCTATCTGTGGGAGCACGAAGCTGAGTCTTCTGAGCTTTTCACTCGGTCTCATCCCTGGTTGTGTCTCCTGTCTGTTGGAGCACGGAGCCGAGTACTCTAATTATTCTCTGATTTTGCTCACCTTGAGGACCCTCGCAGGAGTGAGCCACATATTGTGTTGTTCGGTGTATTCTTGTGACTTTCAGATTATATCACCACCGTACATCACACAGTCTCATATGCCTTATTTCTGATCTATCTGAGACCATGATTGACCGGAGGACGCTGTACTGACCCTTCTTCCTCTCGGTCTTACGATATTGGCTCTGTTCCCTCATGTTGACCATATTAGCCGATTGACTGCTTCATGCTACCGGACCCGATATCTATCCTTTCGATCTGTTTACCCCGGTAGCTGACACCCACTTGACAGTATATCAGGGTGTCTTTGCACCTTCTGACTGCGTCCTCGTTCTCACAGGGAGACGATGACGAGAGCACGGTAGTCGCTTGTCAGATACCGTCCTGTACTTCACCGGATCTTCACCATTTGTATATATGTGTGCCTTGTTCATTCTTTCTCCCGCATGTTATGTGTGCCCTAGATCTATCGCCATATCTTTGGGACTACACTTAGGACGTACCTAGTCCTAAGTATAGGGGGGCACACACTGAGTTGTTCTTTCCTCACACATTTTTCGTCACTCCATTTCTTTCCTATACTTAGGGATATCTCACCCTAAGTATAGGGGGAGTGATGTGTAGATTCTTCACGATCTTTTCATCAATCTGTATCTATCTTTTCATCTTTTCTTCTTTTCTTCTTTTCCTTTTCTATCTTCTGTATCTAAATAAAAGGTGTCACCCCTTTGTGTCAGTTTTCTGTACTTAGGACGTACTTTGTCCTAAGTATAGGGGGGTGCACCCATGATTTGTTCAGCTGTTTATTTATATATCTTTAGACTTGTCTATACTCAGTACGAGTTATGTCTTCTATTTTCTTTCCGATCTATGAGGACATAGCTCAAGCTAAGTATAGGGGGGTCGTATATACTATGTATATACTTTAGCCATAACTCGTACTTTCGTAATAATATGGCTAATAATTCTTTTAATTCGTTAAAATCCTTAATAAAAAGATGGGATTATTCCTCAAATTCTTTTGTATATACTGATTAATAAATCAGGTGAAAATGTTTTTTGCAAAATGTTTGAAAAATAGTTTGAAAATCTTTGTGAACATTTATTGAAAACTATTTTGAAAATATTTTGTTACATGTTTTCAACCTGTGTAAAAACGTGTGGTTTGTAAAATTTATTTTCTTTGTGTGAAATAAAATGTTTGAAAAATGATTTGCAAATGGTTTGAAAAATGGTTGCAAAAATATTGTGAAAATATATATATACTGTTTTGAAAAACCTTTGCAAAACGATTTTCAAATGTGTGTACATGTTTGTAAAAATGTTTGTAAAAATTATTTTGGACTATAGTTTTCAAAAAATTGTTTGAAAAATTTGTGTCAAATAAATTTGAGGAATAGTCACATATAATAAAAACTAAAATAATATAACATTATAATAAAAATAAAAATAAACAAAATTCTTTAATAAGTGTACATATATACCTATAAAAAAAATATATATATATATATATATAATATATTGTGAATTCTTAATTCTTGTAAAATAAAGCGGCATGCCCGTGTAAATAGTTGTACATATTGTCTATTTTGAGTAACCAAATTATTTTATTCGTGAAAATTCTTTGTGTAAAAACTCTCCTCTTTGTTCTCAAAATTCTTTGAAATTGCATTATTCTTTGCATATTTGTAAATAGCATTTGCATAGCATTCATATTCTTTGATTGAGCTTGATGATTGAACTAGTCCAATAAAGTCGAAGATTGGAGCTTGGTTGGACCTTACTGCACCTAACTACACTGGAACCTTATGGGAACTAGGTTTAAGGTACTTCAGGTTTATTCAGACTTAATTCTTTGAGAAAGCAGGGCTGGGTTCAAGTCACCTCAGTGGACTAACTAGAACTTTTCGAAACACACGCATGACTCTTGTCGGCCGTGACCTAACTTGGACACTTGCACCTTTCACTTGGCTCAACTCAGTTGGAGTGATGAGGGGGTTGGATTTGCCAGTCTGAGACGCACACGGGTGGAAACATTCGTCCTCGTCTAGGGAGGGAAGTGCACCCCAACCTGGTCCAGTTTCAATGATGTCGAATGACAGGAGAGTGTGGGTTGCAATAAAGCTTCAAAAGAGGGATAGTCTTCTGGCTCAAGAGGAAAAAGTCCTTATGTAAATGCTGCTGTACATAGTATGTTGAAAAAAAAAACTCCAAAAAAGTGGACAGGCTTGTAAATAAAAAAAAATAATAAAATGCCTGCCGGAGTATGTATATATGTTGAATAAGCAAGCTTGAGCATCAAAGTTACACCATGTGAGCCTGCAGCTGGATGACTCGACTACACTGGTCTTGCATCCCCAGGATTGGTAGCTACACTGGCTACTGTCCATTTTTCTTTTCTCTACCCCCCTCCTCTTGAGTTTGATGCCACTTGAACTTAGAAGGGAATACCCCGCTCCTTGACGGTAGAGGGCTGGATTGGGGAATCATTGGGTTGTCATTCTGGAGAAGCCAGTCTCCTTTGTCATTTCAGTTGGGGAGAGCCACCATCACTTACACCGTACAAGTCAGCTTCATAGTCATAAGGGTTTGCGTATGATGTAGGCTAGTTCTGACCTGGCTATTGAGGTGATTTGAACCAAGTTCTGTGACTATCGAAGGCTGTTGTGTTTTAAATTTGGTTCCCGACTAGGTTCCACACACATTCTCACACCAAGGTCTAACCTGAGCTCCAAACTTTGATTTTGTACAGATAAGTTTAATAATCATGACCAATTCAATCTATTCTTTGAATTCTTTATTTTTGCTTTTTCTTTTCTTCTTATTCTTTGATTCTTTTTGCACTTATTGCATAAGTGTTTGCTAGGGACTAGCAAAGGCAAGTATAGGGGGGTGATGAATCTCCATTTCATCACCTTTATTCTATCATTTTGGCCTTAAAAACCCCAGCAAATGCATGTAAATAGCATTAATTTGTTCATATTAGCATCTATTATTTATTGTATTAATTATACATAGAATAAGGTTTTTAATGCCAAAATTATAGAATAAAGAGAAGAAAAGAAAAAGGAATAAAATATTGCAAATATTTTATGACCCTAACCCCGAGACCAAGTCCAGAATGGAATTGGTCGACAAGGAATAAAGTAGGGGGAGATAAGGGCCAATTATACAATAAATATCTCATTTATTAATTCATTCATTTATGCATTTTTAGCACCTATTTTGTACATAATTATTTATTCATCAAATAAAGAAATTTTGTTCATAAAAGTTGTAGATAATAATATAAATAAAAATACAAAATTGAGTTTGTGTAAAAATAATATACAGTGTACATTTTATACACAAAATAAAAAGCAAAAATCTCAACTTCACAGACCCATATCTTGCAAATAAAAACTCCAAATCACCCAAACTCACCTTTAATTGTATATAGCACTCCAAGAACTATTTTATAAAATTGGTTTCATAATTTTTGGAGTCCATCTGTGGAAGTTAGGTTTTTGACCTTCCTTGTACATAAGACTGATTAAAATACTCATTTTATTCAATATTTAGTAATTGTACAAAATTATATTTTTAAAAGTTTGTAAATAGTATATATAATACATGTACATGTTGAAATTACAAGAAAACCAAAAAGAATTTGATAAATAAAATAAGTCTATAATAATCATAGACAAAAGACCTATGCTACATACATGTATATAAATAAAAAGGAACTTAATTCTTTTATTCTTTTATTCATCCATATTTTATTATAATGTACATATAATATATCATTCATTAAAACTACAAAACAAAAATAAAAAAAAAACAAATAAAATTCATTAAATAAATTAAATGAATATAATATATAGGTAAAGTACCTATAAGTATACATACATACACATACATCTATTTATTTAAAAAATATAAATAAACTCATAAAAATAAAATAAAAATATACTTATACTCACAAAAATAAGTTATAAAATTATAAAATAAGAAACTAAAATAATAAAATAAAATAAATAAATTAAAAATTAAATATACAAAAATACATGTAGATATACACATATACACATTATTGTAATAAAACCGTAATAAAATAAGTCATAAAAATAAATAAAAATCATATTAAAATACTACATACAATAATAAAGATTTTTTATTTTATACTCGAAAAATAATAAAATCATTTATTAACTTAAATAATTCATTCTTTATTTTCCAGCTTGTTTTGTCTTCTTGCGGCCTAGGTGGACCAATCAGGGCTTGGCCCGAGTTGACCCCGGGTCAACTGCCTCCTCAGCCCCTGCTGTACGTCTGAACTGTCTTGTCCCCCATCTTCGTGCCTTTTGCCCGCTCGATTCGTCCATCAATCGCCATCGAATCCTTCATGGATTTTATTCCCTGTACATCCCTCTCCCACGCCGTCCTCTTGGATTCTTTGCACATAGCCCCGATTCATTGTTAATCGCCTATCAATAAGGGCGGCTCACCTTGTCTATAAATAACACCATCTTTCTCCTCCGAGCTTTTTGGCCATTTCCTAAGCCCTAGAACCCTCGCCTTCGGCCTAGCGTGCATCCTGGTGACAGCAGGAGGTCCCCTGAAGCGTCGAGGAGGTTCGTGGAGGAGGGAGATGCGCCCACGGCCACCAACTCCGGCGGTCCTGCTCCTTGGCCTCCCCGGCCAAGTTGAGCTGCGCACTTTATTTTTCTTAGGTAATTTTTATTCCCGTCGTTTTATTTCTGCATTTAAACTAGCACTTAGCTCGTAGGTGTAGCGTAGCCAGGCCGATTCGTAGTTCGCCGGAGCTCCGCTCCGGCGAGCTTTTCACCGTATTCCCGACTGTTCTCCAACCCGCTTTCACCTTCATTTCATTCCCCAACGCGTTCTCCACTTCCTAATCACCTTGGCCAACCGGATCCTCTCCTGGATTCGCGAATCGATGCTCTCCTCCGCCACTTCACCGGAGCAACGCCACCTCACCCATTTCCATGCTAACAGCTTCAGTTTGTGGGCCGAGGAGAATCGCCTCGAGCCGAGTGAGTTTTCCTTGCAGGTTAGGAGCCTAACGTGGCTCCAGGAGACACATCCAGAAGTCGCCGGAGGCACCTGGAGCCCCACGTCTTCTCCGACTTCGTGGTGGCGCTCCGGTGTGTCTCCGCTCGATCCAACCACTCCAGAACCTTCAGCCACCTGCCAGGAAGCTCCTAGGACCTCCGGAAGCCTCGAAGGATGCCTGGAGAGCGAGATCGAGGACGAGGGAGCCCGGCCATCACGGCCTTCTTCCCTGTTCTTGCTCTTAGCTTCCCAGCCGTCGGATGAAGAACAGGTCCCAGATTGAATCAGAGCCGTCAGATGAAGCGAGCAGCCACCGTAGATCTCAGCCCTGAGATCTAATCCTAGCGCTTCATCGGCGAAGCGGTACCAGCCGTTGGATGAGCGACACGTGGCAAGTGAAGAAATCCCAACCGTTCGCCAGCGCGCATTTTAGGGGTAATTTGCATATCTAGCCCCTGCATTTTTGTATATTTAATATTTAATATTGTAAATAAAATATAACGTTGTAAAGGATGTGGATATTTTGCTTATGACCCCCTGTAGTTTTTGCATATTACACTTGGGTCCAGTCCACGTCACCTCACGTGTTGTCCCACGTGAGGTGGTAAAATTGCACAAGTCCCCCTGTAGAGTCGCATGTTTATGTTTGGTCCATTAAATAAAATATTCAGTGTATTATTTTTGTGAAAAATTGCAACCAGGACCCTATACTTTCTGAAATTGCATTTTGGTCCCTGTGAGTGCGGATCACGTGCTGTCCCGCGTGATGGTTAAATTGCAAGGGGACCCTGGCGGGTTTTGTTAGTTAGTTTTAGTCCTTAAAATTGCAAAACACGTTATAATGTTCTGGTATTTTTGCACCTGTGCCCCTAGATGTTATTTTATTTGCAAAAATGCCCCTGCCAGGCTTAATTACTTTTTGTGTCTTTATCCATTTATTAAAAATACCTAATTGGCTTCTAAAAATTCACAAAAATTAGGTTAGATGCTCCATGCTATGCTTGTTCACGCCAGCATTTTAGTTTGCATTTTTTGCATTTCTCCTAATTTTTAAAAATGAAAAAGAAGCCATTTTTGTACTGTTCAAATTAGAAAATACAAAAAAAAATTAGAAAATGTTTTCGAAAAATTCCAAAAAATTATATATGATATATTTATATATATATTGAGTCCAGAAAATGAAAAACCCTAAAAATATGAAAAAAGAAAATTAAAAAAAAATCATAAAACCCCAAAATCAACATAAAAATTAGAAAAACTCTTTAAAAACCCTAAAAATACATTTCTCTCTTTTATAATTATCTATATATTATTATTAATATGTGAAAATTAATTTGGGCAATTTTGGGTATAACTTGATATTTTTAAAACCCAAATTATATACGGCTATTTATTTAGTCCTATATTGTGGACATCTTTGAATTGAAAAATACATAAAAATTAGAAATATAAAAAAAATTAATTAAAAAAGAATATATGTCTATATATTAAGTTTTTATGTTTATATATATATACATACTATATCACTTCTCTCTCTCTTCTTATTTATATCTATATATATCTCTAGTATATAGATTTATATAATTAATAATATAAAAAGAAAAGAAAATAAAAAAATATAAAATATAAAATAAAAATAAAAATTATAAAAACAAAAATATAAAAAAAATTACAAAACCCAAAACCCACAAAAACAATAAAAGGACATGCACAATTGATTGAATAATTGAACAATACATTACATACAACCATTCGCCTCCCAGTGTTCGACCTCTACCTGTACTTACGCCTATACACATTTGCATGTAGAGTTATAATAAATTTTAACTCCACATTTTTTTGGATATTCATTGCATATATTTATTGTGGGTTAATTGTTGAAAGATTCGGGTTTCGTGAGCGGTCGCTCAGCGACACTGTAGTCCCGCCTTGTGTGGACTATTTTGACCCTCGCGAAATCCGAGTTATCAAGTCTCCTCGTCGGAGAACTGGGTCTCTCCCATCTGGCTCAGAGAATAGTGCACTGCTTTGGTGTACCTATGATACCACATGAAAACCCTTGCCCTCAAGGGAATGGTCCTCTGCTCTGGAGTCCCTATGGCTCACATGAAAACGCTGGCCTGACAACAAGAATAATGATGGGAACCTCTGACAATGATGGCAACATATGCTCATCTGAAAATGACCGCGCACTCGTGCGTGTCAGAAACTTGAGACTCGGAAGACAATCGTCGAGTCTGAACAACTGCGCATCAAACTGGGACTTGGAATCTTAACGTTGAGTCTGGAACTGCGCATGAAATCTCTTCATCTGAACAACTTGTAGAGTCTGAAAATATGGCTGGTCTGGAAATCTGAATCTGCAACATGACCTGTGACTCTACACATACTCCCCCTTTCTCCCATACTCGTCGGAAAAAGAACATCGACTAAGTTGGGAGAAGACAAGATAGAATGGGGAGAAAACATGACTAAAAACTTTTTTGCGGCTTTTCTTAATTTTTTTTTGAGCCGTCACATTTTTTTTCGATTTTTTTAAGCCGTTTCAACCTTCCTTTTTTTCGGCTTTCATTTTTTTTCATTTTTTTTGAAATACTTGCATACGGCTTTTTCCTTGTACGCGCCTTTTTTTTTAAACAACAAAAAAAACTTGTAGTCCAATTAGACCACAATATAATAGCCCAATTGGGCTTTACAAAAATATGCACTCTCCCGCTCTTTTTTTTTTAAACCTTCGGCCCACTTGAGCCTACAAAAACAACCTCCCTTTTTTTTACCAAATCCCCTCCTTTTTTTTTGAATTCTTAAACAACCACTTTTTTTTAACTCGGGTTGACGCTAGGGTTTCCTGTTGGAACCCCCCCTTTTCTTTTCCAATGAAGCGCCGCCCATTCTGGGGCCAAACATTCGGCTTCCCTAGGGTTCAGCTTGGAATCCCTTCTGCAAAAAAAAAAAACATGCCGCCCTATTTGGGGCTGCCGCTAGATGACCCCGTGAGGGGTGCGCCTGAGAAAGCGCGGATGGTGCGCGTAGAAGAGAGGAATGCCGCAGGGAGATCGGGGCGGGGCTGTGCTGACGATGAGCGCGCGCCGACTGGAGATCGTGGGCGCTGCTTATTGCTGCCGTCGAAGGAGGGTCGGAGGAGAGGCGCACAAGGGTGCCGATGCAGCTGTGCTCGGGAGCAGGGGCTCCGCCTGGGAGATGGAAGGCCGCTAGAGGAACGCGTCGCCAGCGGGAACGGTGCCGCCGCGTGGGTCTGGTGCTCGAAGGCGGCGCCGCTCGCTGGGAAGAGGAGCGCCGCCTGTTCTGGAGGCGCACGAGAAGAGGTCTCCGCCTGGAGCCTTGCCGATGGCTGGAGTTGCGCCGTGACGGGAGTGCAAATCGCAGATGGAGGCCATCACCGCCGCGTGTTGCCTGTGCGCGAGGGCCCGCCAACGAGAACTTGCTGTCGCTATAGCCTGGAGGTGCGCGCGGAGGGGTCTGTGACTCGTGCTTCAGATGCTGGGCGCTAGGGCTGTCGATAGAGAATGACCTGGGTGCTAAACCACCCAGATGGACTTGTGTCTGCTGGACTGAGATGCGTGCGATTGAGGAGATCCTGATTCGTAGAAGAGATGTGGCATTGAGGAGGAGCCACCAGAAAAACTTAGCACCGTGGAAACCAGATCTAGGGTTCCTGACTGGAACCCTAAAACGTCTTTGAATGAGCATAAGAATAATCTTCACGATCAAACTAAAGAACAGACTCCTCTTGACGATCTTCAAGAATAAATCCACAAATAGGAAATGTTGCAGAACGAACAATAATCGAAACTCGACTAAATGAAAGATCATAAAACGATTCCTCGAGAATCGAACCCGCTCTGATACCATGTTAGAAAATCGGAAGCAGAAGCGAACATGGAAAAAGATAATAAAATAAGAAGAACACAACGGGATTTTACGTGGAACCCTACTCCGTGAGGAGCGGGATGAAACCACGGGAGAAGCCCTCAACGGGGCATGTTTAGCATTGCTTTTTCTCAAGAGATACAGGAGGTCTGGGGCTCTTTATATAGCCTCTCCAGAGCCTCCAAGTCCCACCACTGGACGATGTGGGACTAAACACTGGATGGGGTAAATGGATCTCCTCCAGGATCCATTTACCCTGCTACAACACAATAGGCGCATACAACTTTATACTCCAACAATTCTTATTTCTATTTTTTTCATGTACCTCTTATGTAATTAGCCCATGGCTTTTCTCCTATATAAGAGAGCCCTAGGGTCTCTTCATTGATATGCAATTCTATTTTTCTCCCTAACATTGTATCGGAACAATGATCCTAGATCGGGGTTCCCATATCCCATCAAAACCCCTAACCCTCCCCTCCCTCTCCCCCCCTCAGCCGGTCGCCGCCCCTGCCCCAGCCGGCCACCACGCCTGCCCCATTCGGATCCAGCCGGTCGTCGCCAAGGCCTTAAAGGCCACCGCCTCAGTCTTAGTCGGTCGCCAGCTACAACCGGTCGTCTGCCCCAACGAGCTGCCACCGCCCTGTAGCCGGTCCCTCCTAATGGCCCCTGCTGTGGAGTGGAGCTTGAGGAATGCGTGATTGAGGTGGCAGTCGAGGCTGGTAGCAACTCGACGGAGGGTCTGTTGAGGAGGGGCAGGTAGAGGAACCCGAATGCGAGTCTTGTGATCGATTGTCTGATACGGAGGAGAATCACGAGCTGGAGAAGGGGGACGACTCACGTGCAGGGACGAGGGGGGCGAGCCTGGTTGCCTGCTATAGAAGGGTCTCCGTTGCACTGGAGCGGTCTGCAAAACGTGGGTCAGGACGGATAGTGCTTCCGTGGGCCATCGTGGGGTGTTCTAGACATAAATATCCGAGTTGGATGGGCAGAAGTGGAAGCGACGCTGGGGGGAGGGTGGGTGGCAGCAGCAAGGGATATAGGGGCCGAGTTAGTGAATGAGCATCGAGGCGTGCATCTTTGTGAGAAGGTAATATAGCCTCAGTTGGAGAATCTGATTGAGAACTCTGCGAAGTTCGGATAGGATATTATAGTGCGACCGTCATCACATGGGAGATTCGGGAAAAGGTATTGGCGGTTCTCCTCTGCCGAGAGCAGGAGGTGGAGAAGGGTTGTTGGGGAGACCTTGGATCGGGCTAAAGACTCGCAGTGGTCGTCATCGAGTGAGGAAAACCCCAGTGGGAGCGGAAGTGGAGCGGCTGCTTCAGAGGTGAGACTGACTGGTGATGAGCCGCCGGTTGGGAGTAACAGGCACCAACCGGGTTTGATAGCGAGTCAGGCACTGTTAAACTGCCTGGGGGTGGTGTCGCCCTCGAGAGATGTTGAGGTGGCCCTATGAGGATTCTATCTTGGAATGTCGGGGGTGCGGGGAGGGCGAAGAAGAGGATGGCCATCTGGCAACTGAGTGCAGAATCGTGGGTAGATGTGGTGCTACTGCAAGAAACGAAGATCTCTGAGGTTTCTAGGTTGCAGAAATTAGTAGTCGGTACTCTGTTTGCGGGGTCACCGGCTAAGGACTAATCAATAGTCGGGTGACTAATCGGATTTCATCGACCATTCGTCAGTTTTTTATTTTTAACTTATTTTAAATATATAAATATTTTTTTATAGATATATTCTTATATATTTGCATAGGTTTGCATATTTTCTTTTTTAAAAGAATATTTGTACACTTTCTATACTATCATAATGAAAAAAATGAAGTAATTAATTTTAAATATAAGATTAAGCATAATAGAATAAGTTTTCTTTAGAAAAAGGAAAAAAAATAAAAAACTCTATCTAAAAGTCAGTCGAGTAGTCGACCCGATTAGTCAGGTTTACCGACTAGGCCTAGTCGAGTCAGCTATTCCCCCCTGACTCGACTGGTCAGACCGACCAATCGGAATAGTCTCTCGACTTTTACAACAGTAGAAGGTCTTGACGAGGTCTGTGGATCCATGGGTGGCTCTCGAATGGGTGAGTGGAGTGCTCTAGACGCGTCAGGAGTGTTAGGTGAGACAACGGTGTGTTGGAGCGGGGACAATTTTGATCTGCTGGAGGAGATGTTCATGGGGAGACATTTTCTTTCGGTACTCCTACAACGTAAGACGGATGGGGTCCGGATGTGGGTGACCAATGTTTATTGGCTGCAGACTATCCAAGCGATGTTGGAAATGTCGGATGACTTGAGACTATTTCGAGAAAGATACCCGGACGAGATCTGGATCATCAGGGGGGATTTCAATGTGACGATGCAACCAGAGGATAGGCCCCATTTGCCAGGGGGCGGATGCGGGCTCAATAGAGCAGAGGAAGTTCATTTCGGATTTGGGGTTGCAGAGTTTTGATGCTGTGGGGTGCCTATACACGGAGAAATACAAGATTGAGATCGCGGATTGACCATTTCTTGCTGTCTCAAGAGGCGGCGGAGTCTTTTCCGCTGGCGGACGCGTGGGCTCTCCGCCTAGCTCACTCCGATCACACCCCGATTCTTTGGTGCTCAGGAGAGGATGTGAGACCAAGATCTTTCTTCAGATTTGAGCGGGCTTGGTTGCTGGAGGAGGGTTTCCTTGACATGGTTGGGTTTTGGCAGTGCACACAAATGGATGGGTCGACTTCGGCGATTTTGGCCCGGAAACTGGGACTGCTGCGGAAGCGGCTAATTGATTTCAGGAGGGAGACTCGTGAATAAAGGCAGCGTGTGAGGCTGTCGGCACATGGGGTCGTCTCTTGTCTTGATGCGGTGGAATACTCGCGGGAGATGCTACCAAATGAGGCAGAGGAGAGACGTGCTAGTTTGAACTAGGTGCGATTGGAAGATAGAAAAAAGGAGGTCGAGCGGAGGCAGAGAGCGGGGCAAAAATGGCTGCGGGAGGGGGATAGTAATAAGCGGTTCTTCCACTCCACGACTAATGACAGAAGATGTCAGAACCTCATTAGGAGCATTGAGGTGGGAGGTGTGCGAGAGTCGACCGACACGGGAATAGGTATGCGGCTAAGGTCGCATTTCGTCGCTTTCTCAAGGAGGGTGAGAGGGACAAGCTGGGGTGGCTTGGGAGGGGGGCTGGATGTATCTCCCCCCAGGAGGCTGAGGAGATGGTGGTGCTAATCTCGGAAGAAGAGGCTCGTTGGTCTCTGTAGTAGCTAAATGCGGATGGGGCCCCGAGACCCGACAATTTCTTAGTGTGCTTTTGCAGCGAATTCCGGGAGTGTGTGAAGGTGGATGTGGTGGTGGTGTTGCGGGATTCGAGGGAAACGAAGGCTTTGAATGCCTGAACAGGGCGCTCCTGTTCCTGCTGCCCAAGCGATAGGGGGCTGACCGGGTGGAGAATTTTAGGCCTATCGCGCTATACAATACCATGTACTTGATTGTTGCCAATGTGCTGGCGAACCGGTTGCGGAGAGTGTTGGGGGGAATCATCTCTCTAGAGCAGACTGCTTTTGTCCCAGGCAGGCATATGACGGATTCGTGGATACCGGTGTCGGAGTTAGTGCTGGATTGGAAGAGGCAAAATGAGAAGGGGGTACTTTGGATGGTAGATTTCTCAAAGGCTTATGATTGCGTTGATTGGCGCTTCCTTTGACGGTCGCTGCAGAAGAGAGGTTTCCCTATTAGATGGATTGATTGGATGAAGAGGTGCATCACTATGACGTCGTATTCGGTGCTGGTGAATGGCAGATCGGAGGGGGGGGGGTTTCTTCCAACCACAGTGGGGGGTGCGATAGGGGTGCCCTTTGGCACCGCTCCTTTTTGTAATAGTGGCGGATACACCGGCGGTGATGATGAAGCTGGCGACGGCTGATGGTTTTTGTAGAGATAGATATTATTATGATATATACCTGTTTGTTATTTCTTTGTTTTCTCTGGACTACTTTGTACTTTACCCTTAAGGTCTCTCCCTATATAAGAGAGCCTAGGGTTCCTCTGAATAATCTATCTCGGTTTTCATCCAGCATGGTATCAGAGCCGCCCTCTCCCCTTGCTCGTCCCACCCGCGTCGCCGGCTCGGATCCCCGCCAAGCGCCCTCCAGCGGTTCCCAATCCAACCCCTCCCCACCGCAAAAGCCCCCCAGCGGCCCCCACCAGTCCCGCCGCCAACCCCCAGGCGACACCCTTGTCCCGCCGCCAACCCCCAGGCGGCACCCTTGACCTGCCGCCACCCCCCAGGCGACACTCTAGTCCCGTCGCCAACCCTCTAGGCGGCCCCCAGTCCCCCCGTCAGCCCTCTAGGTGGCCCTCAAGTCCCGCCGCCATCATCCCCAGCGTGCCGTAGCCGCTCCTCGGCGATCTCCAGCGTGCACGTACTCGTCTCTTCCACCGGATATATGGATTTGAGTGCGTAACGTCTACATACGCACTTGAATCTAATGCAGTTTGTGTACACATCTATCACTTTGTCTACAAACCCTAGTTCTTCTCCAGCGGCAATATGTCAGAATCGAAGGTTGATATGCCCTCCATAGGCGCATTTAAAGGTCCAGCGCCAATAGTCAAGATGGACGGGTCGAATTATGAGCTCTGGGCGATGCAGTTCATGAGCCTCATGAAGTCGAATGGTAAGAAACACATTCTTACCGAGGATGAGCCAGCAGAGAAGACAGGGATATATGCCTCGTGGGAGGCTGATGACTCCTATGCAAAGGTCTGGTTGTCAGGTACCTTGACGATGGAGATTGCCAACAATGTCCTCCATCAGCCCACTGCCAACGCTGCTACCTATTCGCAGGTGCGAAATGAAACCAAGATGTTACAGCTTCAGCATGACATATTCACGATGAAGCAGAGCGGCATACATCTTCACTCCTTGTACACATCCCTGAGGGGGATGTTTGAGAAGTTATACAGTACTATCCCACTCACAGCGACTCCTGAACAACAGAAGACATTTAGGAATGCCACCATGGAAGGCGTCCTACTTGCGGCCCTTGATCCTGAATATGACGCTGCCCGTTCTCAGATCTTAGCCGATGCAGTTATTCCACCAGTGGAGGATGTTTACATGAGACTCAGTTGCATTACAGTTTCTTCCAGTTCTTGTAGAGGTTTATATTATGTTATGATGTATTGTTCTGTATTTCATATTTATATAACGTACGTCTATGTAATTTACCCAAGGGTTTTCTCTCTATATAAGAGACCCGAGGGCTCTATGGAATAACACATCAGAGTATTGTTTTACTCTAACATGGTATCAGAGCCAAAACCCTAACCTAGGGTTTTCTCCACCCGCCGCCCCCCTCGCGCGCCGCCCGCCGCCGCCAACAGCCTCCAGCCGGCCCCTCCAGGCCTCTCGCCGCCCCCAGCCAGCCCCTCCCGCCGCCAGGACTCTCCAGCCCAGCCGCCAGACCCCTACGGTCCCGCCGCCAGGCCCCTCCAGCACCTCCGCCGGGCCCCTCCAGCCCCTTCCAGGCCCCAGCCAGCCGTCGGGCTCCTCCAGCCCCGCCGCCTCTCTTCCGTCGAGGCTTCCCCAGCCTCGCCGCCGTCAGCCTCTCCCTCGGTCGGGCTCGGGTCGATGATGGATTCAAGTGCATAACGTCTTCATATGCACCTGAATCCTCAACGGTCTTGGTAGACACCAGTTCCTTTGTCTATCATCCCTAGTTGTTCTTCTCCGGCAGTATGTCAGAACAAAAGGTCGATATGCCCGCCATAGGTGCCTTCAAAGGTTCGGCACCAATCGTCAAAATGGACGGGACGAATTACGAACTGTGGGCTATGCAGTTCCTCAGTCTTATGAAGTCATGTGGTAAGAAGCATATTCTTACCGAAGATGAACCGCCGGAGAAGACGGGAATATATGCCTCATGGGAGGCTGATGACGCGTATGCCAAAGTTTGGCTGTCAAGAACGCTCACGACGGAGATAGCAAATGATGCCCTCCATCAGCCCACCGCCAAGGCGATGTGGGATATTCTAGCCACGACATACTCTCAGGTGCGGAACGAGACAAAGATGCTGCAGTTGCAGCATGATATTTTTACCACGAAGCAAAATGGGAGGCCTCTTCATTCTCTGTACACGTCTCTTCGTGGAATGTTCGAGAAACTCTATAGCACCATCCCACTCACAGCCACGCCGGAACAGCAGAAGACGTTCCGCAACGCCATTATGGTTGGTGTATTACTTGCTGCCCTTGACCCTGAGTACGAGGCAGCACGCTCTCAGATCCTTGCCGATGCCACCATTCCACCGATGGAAGAAGTATACCGGAGGCTCAGTCGTGTACCAGTTCCATCGAATACAGCGACTCCACCTCCCTCGGCAATGGCAGTCTCCAGAGGATGAGGTAGTTCGTCGTCATTTCGTGGCAGAGGAAGTGGTGGACGTGGCCGCGGAGGTCGCGTACGCTCTACGTGCTCATTCTGTCGTCGTACTGGTCATTCGGAGGATACATGCTATTCCAAGCATGGCTTCCCTCCTTCTGCACGTGTCGTTGATCATGTTCAGGGTCCACCAACATCTACTCCAGATCACAGGTTCGAGGAGCTAGTGGCACGGCTTCGTGATATCATGCCATAGTCATCGTCAGAGGGTGCTGACACTTCTGATGTTGCGGCTTCGACGTCAGCCAGTACATCTGCTTCAGCCAGTGCCTCAGGTAGTCCTTCAGTCTCATATCATAACCATGATCTCACAGGATGGATTGTTGATTCTGGAGCCACCCATCATCTCTGTCGTGAGAGAGATATTCTGCAGTCCTATCGAGCTGTTCAGCCTGGTCGCTCTGTACTCATTGCTGATGGCACTCATTCCCCTATCATCGGTCAGGGGGAGACGGCTTTGCTGCCCTCTATGCACTTACAGAATGTTCTACATGCACCAGAATTCTCTATGAATCTATTATCCATTAGTCAGATTACACGAGATTTGCACTGTCGTGCTATTTTTGACTCATCGTCTGTCATTTTTCAGGACATACTAACGGGCAGGGTGATTGGCTGTGGTTCTGAGCACAATGGCCTCTATCGTCTCGTATGGAACTCTTATGATGGCGTCTCACTGCATTCCCCGGGCTCCGTATCTCCATATACCTGGCATCTTCGGTTTGGTCACCTGCCGCTACAGAAAATGCGTCACCTCCTGCCTCAGATCTCTCTGAGTCCGTCATTTCGTTGTGAAGCATGTCAGTTAGGGAAGCACCATCGGTCCAGCTTCCCCAGTCGTCAGAGTCGGAGCAGTCGCTCCCCATTTGAGTTATTTCACATAGATATTTGGGGTCCCAATCGTGTCCCAGATCATCAGGGGCACAGGTTCTATTTAGTTGTGGTTGATGATTTTTCTCGAGTGTCCTGAACTTTTCTTCTTAAAAATAAATCCGAAGTAGGAAGTGTTATTCAAAATCTTATCAATGAAGTTCAAAATGTTTTTTCCTCTACCGTTAAGTATGTGCGTACTGACAATGCTTTGGAATTCTGCACTCGTTCCCTTGCTCACTTTCTTTCTTCTAAAGGGATTACCCACCAAACCACATGCGCATACATATCTCAACAAAATGGTGTTGCCGAACGGAAGCATCGACACTTTCTTGATATTGCTCGCACATTACTTATTCAGAGCTGTGCCCCATTAGCCTTTTGGGGAGATGCTATACTTACAGCATGCTATCTGGTTAATCGCATGCCTGCTACTATTCTTGGGGAAAAGTATCCTATCTCTGTTCTCTTTCCTGACAAAGACCTGTTTACACTTACACCTCGGGTCTTTGGCACTGTTGCATTTGTCCACAGGTTATCTCCAGGACTTGATAAGCTCTCTCCTAGGGCTATCAAGTGTGTTTTTGTGGGCTACTCCAGGACACAGAAAGGATATCGTTGCTATGACCCCGTTCATGACAAGTACTATGTGAGTGCTGATGTTACCTTTTTCGAACCAGTCATGTACTTCTCCCCTGCAGGTGACAGATTGGTCTCCTCTACACCCACGGATTCTAATGTCTATGTCCATCCACCTCCAAGCCTGGGTCAATCCACTACACCACCACCACCACCACCACCGCCGCCACCTCCAATTGTACCATTTCCTAAGTTCTATACAAGGCGGACAGGCCCTGCTCAATCTACATGCCAACCATCCAGCATGCCTCAGGTATGTTCTGATGTTATTACTAATGATGGGTTAGATGATGCAACGGTGCATGAGCCTTTACTACAGGAGGAGGATCCGCCAGTCACCACTGTGATAGATGATCTTGATCGGCCTATTGCTCAAAGGAAGCAGAGAAGAAAATGTGCCTCATATCCTCTTGCCTCCCAGGTCTCATTTCATCGTCTCAATGGGGATTTCCAGAAATTTGCAGCTGCTGTCTCATCCGTTGAGATTCCACAGACCTATCAAGAAGCCATGAAGATTGATTGTTGGCGACTAGCTATGGAAGAGGAGATGCGTACCTTACAGTCTCGAGGGACTTGGTCTCTAGTCCCCATTCCTCCAGGTGCATCCGTGGTGAGCTGCAAGTGGGTGTTTACAGTGAAATATCATGCAGATGGCCGTCTCGACAGATACAAGGCCAGACTTGTTGCACGTGGATTTACCCAAACTTATGGGGTAGATGATTTGGATACTTTTTCACCGGTGGCTCGACACTCTACTCTTCGTATCCTGCTATCTGTTGCTGTGGTACGTAACTGGACCATTTTCCAGCTTGATGTCAAGAATGCTTTCTTGTATGGTGATCTACAGGAGGAAGTCTACATGCAGCAGCCACTAGGGTTTGCTGCTGAGGGGGAGACTCAGATGGTGTGCAGACTTCATAAGGCTATCTATGACCTCAAGCAGAGTCCTCGAGCCTGGTTCCAGAAGCTTTCCCAGCTAATTGAACGACAGGGGTTCAGAAGATCAAATGCGGACCATTCACTGCAGAAGACCCCTAGAGGTACAGTTGTTGTCATGATATATGTTGATGACATCTTGGTTACAGGAGATGATGCTCAGGGAATTGAGATAACCAAATCCCTATTTGGAAGCCAGTTTATTACGAAGGATCTGGGCACGATACGATATTTTCTGGGGATAGAGTTTGCAAGAAATGCACAAGGGATGGTAATGACTCAAAGAAAATATGTCACAGACTTGCTAGTTGAAACAGGAATGACTGGATGCAGACCGTCAAGCACACCTATGGACCCAAGCATGAAGCTGTACGATGATGATAACGAAGAGGTGGACAAAAGAAGGTACAGAGAGATGGTGGGTAAGCTCTTATACATTACTATAACTCGATCGGATATTGTATTTGCAGTAAACCGGGTGAGTCAATTTATGGAGCAGCCTAGGCAAGTTCATATGGATGCCTTGAATATGATATTGAGATATCTGAAGTCCTCCCCAGGCACAGGGTTGCTATTCAGGAAAGATACAAATCTGTCTATTTCAGCTTGTGCATATGCAGACTATGCAGGATGTCCAAGAGATCGTAAATCTACTTCTGGATTTGCTATCTTCATAGGAAGCTCTTTAGTTTCTTGGTAAAGCAAGAAACAGACTGTTGTGGCGAGATCCAGTGCTGAATCCGAGTACAGAGCCATGGCACAAGCAAGCGTAGAGATGATGTGGGTTAGAGCAGTCTTAGAAGATTTGAATGTAGATGTCTCCTTGCCTATGAATCTCCAATGTGACAATCAGGCAGCATTGTTTATTGCCAATAATCCAGCCTTTCATGAGAGGACAAAACACATCGAGGTGGATTGTCATTATACTAGTGACATGATTCAGAAGGGCTTCATTTCTACTTCTCATGTCAGTTCAGAGGACCAGACTGCTGATATTTTCACCAAACCATTGCTCAGAGGACCTTTCCAGAGATGTTCTTCCAAGCTGAGCATGATAGATATCTATGCTCCATCTTGAGGGGGAGTGTAGAGGTTTATATTATGTTATGATGTACTGTTCTGTATTTCCTATTTATATAACGTACGTCTATGTAATTTACCCAAAGGGTTTTCTCTCTATATAAGAGACCAGAGGGCTCTATGGAATAACACATCAGAGTATTGTTTTACTCTAACAGTTCTTCTAGTCCACCCCCATCGGCGATGGCAATTTCGCGTAGGAGAGGTGGCCCGTCTTCAGGCCGTGGACGTGGACGTGGACCCCAAGGAAGGGGTGGTCGCTTTAGTCAGCCATGTTCCTATTGTCACCGCACAGGACACTCGGAGGAGGCATGGTATTCTAAGCATGGGTTCACAGCATCGGCACGTGTTGCAGAGCACTCTCAGTCCCAGTTGGCATCTACTGCAGACAACCATTTTGAGGAACTTGTGGCACGTCTCCGCGATATTATGCCACAGTCATATGGTGATTTGTCTGGTGGACCTTCAGATGTTGCTGCTACAGCCTCCGCCAGTTCATCTGCTACTGGTAGTACCTCAGGTAGATCTACTGCATTTTCACCGTCTCATGATATCTCTGATTGGATTATAGATTCGGGTGCCACACATCATCTCTGCCGAGACCGAGATAGACTTGAGTCCTACTGGGACATTCCTCACGGTCGCTCAGTGCAGATCGCAGACGGTACTCATTCCCCCCTTGTTGGACAGGGGGAGGTCTTCCTATCCTTTACTATGCATCTACAGAATGTCCTACATGCTCCTGAGTTCTCGATGAATATGTTATCTATTAGTCAGATTACAAAGGATTTGCATTGTCGTGCTATATTTGACCCGTCTTCTCTCATTTTTCACTACATACTAACGGGCAGGGTGATTGGTTGTGGCTCTGACCATAATGGTCTATATCGGCCGGTTCGGAATTCCTATGCTGGTGTCTCCTCTCATACTGTCGGACCAGTTTCCCCGTACATCTGGCATCTACGTTTTGGTCACCTCCCGCTCCAGAAAATGCGCCATCTTCTACCTCAGATCTCTCCTAGTTCGTCATTTCGTTGTGACGCATGTCAGTTGGGAAAGCATCATCGGTCGAACTTTCCTAGTTGTCAGAGTCAGAGCAGTAACTCCCCATTCGAGTTGTTTCATATAGATATATGGGTCCTAGTCGTGTACTCGATCATCAGGGGCACATATTTTATCTAGTGGTAGTGGATGATTTCTCTCGTGTATCTTGGGTCTTTCTTTTAAAGAATAAATCTGAAGCAGGAGATGTGATCAAGAATTTAATTAATGAAGTGCAAAATGTTTTCTCTTCTACTGTCAAATATGTTCGTACAGATAATGCCCTAGAATTTTGCACACGGTCCCTTTCTCAATTTCTTTCATCAAAGGGCATTATTCACCAAACCCCTTGTGCGTATACATCTCAGCAGAATGGTGTGGCGGAAAGAAAGCATCGCCATCTCCTTGATATTACTCGAACCTTGTTGATTCAGAGTTGTGCTCCTATTTCTTTCTGGGAGGATGCTGTTCTTACCGCGTGTTATCTGATCAATCGTATGCCATCCTCTGTCCTTGGTGAGAAAATACCTCTTTCTATCATTTTTCCTGACAAGGAATTATTCTCACTGACTCCACGTGTCTTTGGTACTATGGCATTTGTTCATCTTCTGTCTCCTGGACTTGACAAACTCTCTCCTACAGCGGTCAAGTGTGTCTTTGTTGGTTATTCTCGGACTCAAAAGGGCTATCGTTGTTATGATCCTATAAACAAGAAATACTTCGTTAGTGCTGATGTCACATTCTTTGAGTCTGTTATGTATTTTTCTCCTGCAGGTGACAGAATGGTACCATCCACTACCAATGATGATGTCTATGTTCCTCCACCACCAACTTGGAGTTCACCTGAGTCTCCTCCTGTTCCTGCCCTTACATCACCTTCACCACCACCACCTCGACCTCCACCTTCACCTCTTCCACGACCTCCCATTTCACCTCTACTAAAATTCTATACGCGTCGGTCTGGTTCCTGCTCCTCCTGATGCATCTATTGTGAGCTGTAAGTGGGTCTTCACAGTTAAATATCATGTAGACGGCAGCTTGGATTGGTACAAAGCACGTTTGGTTGCGCGTGGTTTTACACAAACCTATGACGTGGACTATATGGATACTTTCTCTCCAGTGGCTCGACATTCTACACTTCGCATTCTCTTATCTGTGGCCGTAGTCCGTGACTGGAGTATAGCTCAACTGGATGTCAAGAATGCATTCTTGTATGGGGACCTACAGGAGGAAGTCTACATGCAGCAGCCACCTGGGTTTACTGCTGAGGGGGAGAAGCATATGATGTGTAGACTTCACAAGGCAATTTATGGCCTCAAACAGAGTCCAAGAGCGTGGTTCCAGAAGCTTTCCAATCTTATTGAGCAACAGGGATTCAAGAGGTCAAATGCAGACCACTTATTGTTTGTTCAGAAGTCATCGGCAGGTACGGTTGTTATCATGGTCTATGTTGATGATATTCTGGTTACAGGAGATGATATTCAGGGCATAGAAAGGGCGAAGGCGTTCCTAGGCCGTCAGTTCGTTACGAAGGATCTTGGAACCCTAAGATATTTTCTGGGGTTGGAATTTGCTAGGAATGCACAGGGATTGGTGATGACACAACGGAAGTACATTACAGACTTCTTGATTGAAACAGGCATGACTGGATGCAAACCATCAAGTATTCCCATGGATCCAAGCATGAAGTTGTATGATGGTGATACTGATGAAGTGGATAAAAGAAGATATAGAGAAATGGTGGGTAAGCTCCTTTACATTACCGTAACTCGACCTGATATTGCCTTTGCAGTAAGCAGGGTAAGTCAATTTATGGAGCAGCCAAGACAAGTTCATATGGATGCTATACACATGATACTGAGGTATCTGAAGTCTTCTCCAAGTTCAGGGTTGCTGTTTCGGAAGAGTACAGATTTGTCTATCTCAGCATGTGCAGACGTCGATATGCAGGATACCCTAAGGATCGAAAATCAACCTCAGGATTCGCAGTGTTTGTTGGAAGCTCTCTGGTTTCTTAGAAAAGCAAGAAACAAACTCTTGTGGCAAGATCAAGTGCTGAATCCGAATATAGGGCCATGGCGCAAGCAAGCACGGAGATGATGTGGGTTCGATCTGTACTAGAGGATCTACATGTAGCCGTACCTCTACCCATGCTGCTTCAGTGTGACAATCAGGCAGCCTTATTCATTGCCAACAATCCAGCTTTTCATGAAAGAACCAAGCATATAGAAGTTGACTGTCATTACACTAGAGACTTAATCCAGAGAGGATTGATATCTACAACTCATGTGAGCTCAGGGGATCAGACTGCAGATGTATTCACCAAGCCGTTGCTCAGAGGATCTTTTCCGAGAGTTCATCCAAGCTGAGCATGATAGACATCTATGCTCCACCTTGAGGGGGAGTGTAGAGATATATATTATTATGATATGTACTTGTTTGTTATTTCTTTGTTTTCTCTGGACTACTTTGTACTTTACCCTTAAGTTCTCTCCCTATATAAGAGAGCCTAGGGTTTCTCTGAAAAAATCTATCTCGGTTTTCTCCCAACAGTTTTTATGAAAGATACAGGAGAGACGACACAACCATCCCCATTCTGCAAGTATATCGATGACACATTTTTGTTCATTGATGGGGACCCTGAGCATGCAAAAAATGTAGCATATATTATGGATATTTTTGGGGAGATCTCGGGCCTAATATTGAACAGAGACAAGTCCAGCGTCTTCTCGTTTCGTATGACACGGGAGGAGGCTCGAGAGCTTAGTGGTGTTTTGCGCTGTTCAGAGGTGTCCCTTCCGACCACATACTTAAGGCTTCCTCTAGTTGTGGGAAGGCTGCAGGTGTCGGATTGGAATGTCGTCATTGGCAGGCTATAGAATAAATTGGTGCGTTGGAAAAACAGAACGCTATCTAAGGGAGGAAAGCTAGTCCTCCTCAAGCATGCTTTGTCCACCATCCCGATCTTTTTCTTTTCAACGAGGCTGATGCCTGTGGGGTTGTGGAAGAGGTTGGAGGGGATGATGAAGCAATTCTTCTGATCTAACGGGCGAAAAGAGGGAGGGGGCGTGCACCTAATGGTTTCGGACATGGTGACGAGGTTGAAGGAGGGAGGTCTTGGGGTCCACATTTTAGAGCTCATGAATAAGGCCTTACTGGCCAAGTGGGCGCTGAGAGTTTGCGGGAAGTCCGAGTTTACAGGATGATGCAGAGCATCTTTAGGGTCAGAAGTTCATGGGGCACAGAGACGTGCAGGAGGCCATCATCACTTTGGTGGGGCTGGATGAGTGTCGCGCAGGAGCTGGGTGAGATGGTGAGACCTGTGCTGGGGGATGGACGTGGTTTTGGTTTCTGGTTGGGTGATTGGTTGGGATTGAATCTGCTCAAGGAGAGGTACCCGCATCTTTTTGCCATTATGGGGGACTGGAGTGCTAAGGTGTATGAGGTTTGGGTTGAGGGATGTTAGTGCCCATATTTTTCGTCTGCTGTGTCAGACCAGAGATGTGAGGAGGTCGTTGCCCTTTTGAGGGACCTATCAGAGGTGGGTGGTCATAGTCAGTACAGAGATCACTTCGTTTGGAAGGAGGGGATCTTTTCGGTGATGAAGGCGTACATGACGTTCGCCAGACTACGTGGAGAGTTTACGGAGGAGAATGCCTATGACTGTAGAGTTATTTGGGCTAGCAGAATTCCTATGTGGATCAAGATTTTCTTGTGGTTGGCGAGACGAGGGCGGCTGCTTTCCAAGGCACATAGGGCGAGGCTTCTAGGCGGCAGGGAGATTCTGTGCGACAGATGCGACATCGAGCAGGAGGACCATGAACACCTCTTCTTTGGTTGTGGATCGTCAGCCATGGTATGGTAAAGGGCGGTGGTGCCGTGGCTAAGCTCAGTGGACAACATGACGTACTGCAGTTCGATTAGGGCGGCTTATGGAAGTTCTCAGGAGAACGCGGCTGGCCTTTTTGCAATCCTTTGGGCTTTATGGTATGCAAGAAATGAGAAAATCTTTAAAGGGCGTCAGTTCAACTGTGAGAGGTTGTTGGGCCACGATAGGGCTTTGATATCGTTATGGAGTAACATGTAATATCGATGTGCTGTGTTGTGTGGTGTTGTACTTGGGTGTCGGCACTTTGGTGAGAGGGCTTGGGAAACTAACCAGCTTTGATGGCCTGGCGGGGCATCTTTTTTTTTCTGTTTTTCTTCTTTTTTTATGTGAGGCGGTTTGGTCGGTTTGTATCTTCCTTTTTCTATTTTCATGTACTAATGGAATAAATTTGCGGTGAGCGCCATTCTTGGGGCTACATCCTTCTTTTAAAAAAAGAGTCGTCACAGTAGTCAGTTGTTTGGGTTGTTTCATTTTGATATCTAGGATCCTATTCGTGTTCCCGATCATCAGGAACATCCGTTTTATATGGTTGCTATGGATGATTTCACTAGATTATCGCGGGTTTTCTTGGTAAAGAAAGTATGAAAATCATTTCTTATTGAGAGGCTTATGACCTCGATGTACCTATTGCCTTGAGGAAGCCGCATCGTAACTGTGCCACTTATCCGCTAGCTGCACATGTTTCCTTGGACCATCTTTCAGAGCAGTATGTGAGGTTTGTTATGGGACTCTCAGCTGTTATTATCCCACGAATATATCAGGAGGCCATACAGGATAGTAATTGACGACTTGCTATGGAGGAGATGAATGCTTTGCAGTCTCGTGGTACCTGGAGTGTTATTTCTGCTCCTCCAGGTGCCTCTGTTGTGGGGTGCAAATGGATCTTTACGGTGAAGCAACTGCAGATGGCAGTGTGGATCGCAACAAGGCAAGGCTTATGGCACATGGGTTCACCCAAACTTATGGGGTGGGCTATCAGGATACCTTCTCTCTAGTGGCCAGGCATTCGATATTGCGCATTCTTCTATCAGCTGTTGTTTCACGGGACTTGCCTCTTTACCAACTTGATGTGATGGATATATTTCTATATGGAGCTCTACAGGAGGATGTATATATGTAGCAACCACCAGGGTTTGCTGCTGAGGGGAAGTCTCAGATGGTGTGTAGGCTCCACAAGGTGATTTATGGCCTGAAGAAGAGTCCGAGAGCTTGATACCAGACGCTTTCAGAGTTGATAGAGCACCGCGGGTTTTCAGATGACATAGAGAGGTATGCTTCTATTCTTGTCTATGTTGATGATAGTATTGTCAAGAGTGATGATGAGCAGGGCATTCAGGCTACCACGGAGTTTCTAGGTCAGCAGTTTGTGATCAAGGACCTTGGCAATCTTCGATTCTTCCTTGGATTAGAGTTTGTCAGGAGCCAACATGGTCTTGTGATGACCAGAGGAAGTTTGTGACTGATCTACTAGCGACATATATGGCAGTGTGCAAGTGTGCTACTGCTCTTATGGATTCGAGCATGAGATTATATGATGATGGCACTGAGGAGGTAGACAAGAGGAGATACATGGAGCTCGTTGGGAAGCTCCTCCATGCTACTATCACCATACCAGACATATCCTTTGCTGTAAGCAAGGTAAGCCAATTTATGAAGCAGCCCATGAAGGTTCATATGTATGTTGTTTATATGATTTTGAGATATTTGAATACTTCACCAGGTACTGTTCTTCTATTCAGCCAAGGTACATCTCTTGAGGTGACAGCTTGTGCAGATGCAGATTATGCAGGATGCCCTATAGACAGGAAGTCTACTTCTGGCTTTGCTATTTTTATTAGGAGCTCACTCTTGTCATGGAAGAGCAAGAAGCAGACAATGGTTGCCAAATCCAGTGCAGAGTCTGAGTACAGAGCCTTGGCTCAGGGAAGCACAGAGATGATGCGGGTTAGATCCATCATTATTGATTTTTCTATGGAGGTAACTCTTCCCATGCTACTTTTATATGACAATCAAGCAGCTCTGTTTATTGCAGATAATCCTGCATTCGATGAACATACCAAGCATATAGAGGTGAATTGCCACTATACCAGATACATGATCCAGAAGGGTCTCATATCCACCTCCAATGTTTCTTTCTGTTAGAGATCAGACTGTTGATATATTCACCAAAGCCCTTGCTAGAGGTCCATTATAGAGATGTTGTTCCAAGTTGAACATGATAAACATATATGCTCCAGCTTGAGGGGGAGTGTTGAGATATTTGTATCTCTTTATATTCATTTCTTATTTCTATTTTTTTCATGTACCTCTTATGTCTTTAACTCATTGCTTTTCTCCTATATAATAGAGCCCTAGGGTATCTTCATTGATATGTAATTCTATTTTTCTCCCAAACACCTACAGTAGTACAACATCACACCCCCATTCAGTATGCATGGACCAGTGTTCGGAAAGTCGGCCCAGGCGGCCACATATGCGGAGGCGGTCCCCCTACCGTACTGAGTATGCTATACCAGCTCAATATACAGGTTCTGTGGTATACTCGGCCGAGTAATCCACATATGCTACCAAATATGTAATAGAGGTAACTCTCTGCTCCTCCGTCACCTTATTGACTTCCACATGGGTTGCTCCTCCGTCATCTTTTTCTCCTCTACTAAGGTTTGTAGATTTCTCTATTTAGCTCTAAATCTCTTTATTTTTAGATTCAGCAACAACAACTCTCTATTTTTTTGGATTCTCCAGCAACAACTTTATTTTACATTATCTCATAACTGCTGAATATAGAATAAATTACATGTGTTTATCTAAGATCTTTTATGTGATAAAATGAATATAGCGGTCGGATTTGCATGGAATTTTATAACTGCACAGCAAAAGTAACATATATTTAATTCAAATGGTTGATTTTTTTAATAGAACTTTGAGTAGACAAATACACCATTTACTAAAGTGTAAAGGTTCATGATTTTGTTTACTAACCATGTTACACTTCCAAAAAAAGGTTACCTTCCAATTTGGACAATGATATCTACCATTTTTTCTATCTTCAATCACTTACATCATTTTTTACTCTCTCCAAGTTAACATCTTTATCTTTTTGAAAATGGATGACTTTTGGAAATACTTAGTTGATATCACATTGTACTAAACCCTAAACCCTAAACCCTAATGTTATATTTTTTATATATAAACATCTAATGATTGAAATTATTATTTTATTTTTAATTAAAAAAACAATAGAAACCGTTTAATCCGCATATACTTCTGCATATACTTCTGCCTACCCGCTTACTCACTCCTGACCTCCTGATCGAACGAATACCGCATACCGACTTTTTGAACCTTGGCAGGGAGCCCACTGATCTTTGCTTTTCCGGGTCACCTAGACCCATGACATTCCACGTTAGAACCTTCCTTTTTTGACATTCTCTGAGTTTCAAGATATACATAGGGGCATGGTGATGGGATGTGGATGTGAGCAAGGAGATCTCTATAGATTGGTCCATGCTCAATAGGCTGGCGAATCATCCCATTTCTACTGGATCAATCTACTCATACATGTGGATCTCTGCTTTGGTCATCTTCTTCTACAAAAGTTTGTGTACAACCCTCCCTCAAATAGTCTCAATCCAGTTTTCAGTGTGAGTCTTGCTAGTTTGGGAAGTATTATCTTACCAATTTTTCCAGTCGTCAGAGTGGTAGCAATACTTTTTTATTCGAGTTGTTGCATTTAGATATTGTGTATCCTAGTTGTGTTCCTGATCATTAGTGGCACACGTTCTATTTAGTAATTGATGATTTTTTTGGACTTTCTTGGGTCTTTTTTATGATTAATAAGTCTTAGACTTGATATGTTATGCAAAACTTTTATAATTGAAATAAAGAATCACTTTTTTCTGTTACTGTGAAATATATTCTCTGTGATAATGTTTGAATTTCGTACTAGTCAGTTATCTTTATTTTTCTAGTCTCCTAGGGATCCTCCATCAGATGTCGAGTGCCTATACTTCTCAACAGGACGGTGTCACTGAGCAGTAACAGCTTCATTTCTTAACACGTTACTAAGATCTCCTGATACATAGTCATGTTGCTCCCTTCAACTTGGGAGATGTGGTGCTCACTACTTGCTATCTCATCAAATGTATACCATCTTCAATATTAGAAGAAAATGCTGCTTATTTGATTGTGTTTCTCGAAAAGGACATATTCTCTCTAACACCTTTCATCTTCGGTTAGGTTGTGTAGCCTTTGTCCATGACTTGCCTATTGGTTGTGAAAATCTCTCTCAGATCTGTCAAATGTTTTTATCTTGGCTACTCTAGAACCCAAAAAGGATACCTGTGCTTTGATCATGTCAGGCAGAAGTAATCTATTAGTACTGATGTCACATTCTTTGAGTCTGTCATATATTTTTTCTTCTACATGTTACTTGACATCTTTTGAGTCTGATAAGGACGTTTACGTCCCTCCTTTGCTTCTTTCTCTTACTATGTCTCATGTGGTATAGATTTTGCCCCATGTGTATATTCACAGACCTATCACTCGACCCTTTGCCTATGCCTTCCCCAACATCTATCACGTCCCTTGTAAATTCTGAACACTTGATTTTCACTTGATGTTTATGTACAACATTTTCTTTGATGGTTTATTTTAACTACATTATCATTACATGAGATGATTTATGTGGAATTAGTCAGGGAAGGTGTTTCTTGGACAATAGTTTGTCACAAAGACCTTGGATAACTGCGATACTTTCTTGGGCTTGAATTTGCTAGGATCCAGAGAGGACTAATAATGGCTTAGAGGAAGTATATTAATGATCTTTTTTCTAGAGATTGAGATAGTATACTGCAGACATGTTATTACTCCTATGGATCCCAATACGACACTCTATGATGATGATACAAATGAGGTGAACGAGAGGAGATATATGGAGCTAGTTGGGAAGTTCTTATTTGTGATTATCATTAGACTAAATATCTCCATTGCCATGAGTATAGTTAGTCAATTTATGGAGCAACCATGCCAAGCACATATAGGTGCAGTCTCCATGATCCTAAGGTAGTTGAAGTCTTCTCCAAATACATAGTTATTCTTTGTCAAAGGGATATTCCTTGAGATCAAGACCTGTGTTGATGTTTATTATGCACTATGCCATAAAGACTGGAAGTTAATGTCTAGATTTTCAATGTTCAGTCGAAGCTTGATGGTTCATGGAAAAGCAAGGAACAAACTGTGATTGCTTGATCAAGTGTTGAATATGAGTACAGAGCCATGACACATTGTAGCATTGAGATGGTGTGGTTTGTTCTGACTAACCTAGCCATTGGCACACCTCTTCCCAATCTACTATTACGTGATAATCATGTTGCATTATTTATTTCCAACAATTGAACCTTTTCATGAAAGGACCAAACACATCGAGGTGGTTGCTTTTATACTAGGGACATTGTTAGAAAATCAAAGCGGAAGCGGAAACGATAAACAGAGCATAATAACAAGAACATAAACATGGAAATACCATGATTTTACGTGGAACCCTACTCCGTGAGGAGCGGGATGAAACCACTGGGAAGCCCTCAACGGGGCATGTTTTCATTGCCTTTTCTCATCTTTTACAGAAGGCTTGGGGCTCCTTATATAGTCTCTTCAGGGCATCCAAGTCTCACCGCTGGACAATGTGGGACTAAACACTTGGATGGGGGTAAATGGATCCTGGAGGTATCCATTTACCCATCTACAACTCAATACGTGCACTACCAAATACTCCAACACTCCCCCTCAAGCTGGAGCATGCAATGCTCAGCTTGGACAAACAGAAAGTAACTCAACCCAACGCTACAGGACACTACGGACAATATCAACCCAACACGCACATTGCTGCAGTCAAGGACGTTGCTTCTCATGCTGTGCAGGCGAGGAGGACGAACGAGCTGGAGTGTGAGTCAACTGAAGACTCGGAATCTGACCATCGAGTCTGAAACTGCGCCTGAAGTCTCCTCGTCGGAGAACTGGGTCTCTCCCATCTGGCTCAGAGAATGGTGCTCTACTCTGGAGTACCTATGAATACCACATGAAACCCTTGCATTCAATGGCATAGGGAATGGTCCTCTGCTCTGGAGTTCCTATGGCTCACATGAAAACTCTGTCCTGACAACAAGAAGAATGATGGGGACCTCGAAACTGAAGACCGCCCACTCGTGCGTGTCCGGAACTGGACTTGGAATCAATCGTCGAGTCTGAACAACTGTAGAGTCTGGAATCTGAATGGTCTCTGCATGTGACTCTGAATCTGGAACACAAGACCTGTGACTCTACATATACTCCCCCTTTCTCCCATACTTGTCGGAAAACAGACAAATCGACAGACAAAGTTGGGAGAAGAATAACATAATGGGGAAAACAAACATGAAATTTGCGGCTTTTCATTTTTTATATCAGCCGTCACATTTTTTATTTTTTCTATTTTTTTGTAAGCCGTTCCATTTTTTGGCTTTTCATCAACATTTTTTTCTTTTTTTTAATTTGCGTACGGCTATTCATAATTGTACGCGCCTTTTCTCTCTCTTCTTTTTTGTACACGCCTTTTTCTCGAATTTTTTCGAATCTCTTCTCTCTCTTTAATTGCAGACGCCCCCTTAAAAAACACATTGGCCAAAAAGGCCCAATAGAGCCACTCCTCCTTTTTTAGTAAAGAGATCCCCCCTTTTTTTTCCTGCCGCAGCCCCCTTCGGCTTTTCATTTTTTTTAATAAAGCACCCATTAGGGTTCCCCCCGATTTGGCCACCCTAATACAAAGTCGCCCCTGTTGGGCCTTTCGTTTACCGCTGCCACAAGGTTCTAGAAGGGGGCGGGGTGAGATCAACTGGGGCTGCCGCCTGCAGCCTGCGCACCTGCGCACAAACATGGGTTTGGAGAGGAGCTCGCGCGGAGGGAATCCTTGCCTGGGAAGCTTGAGAACGCCGCCACCAAGGGGGGCTCGAAGGTGTGCTGGAGGCCCACTGCCAGAGCGAGGGGTGGTTCCGCGCCTGGAGTGCACATCAGCGGGGTGCGCCTGGGCTTGCGCACGGGGAAGGTGACTCTGTGTGCGAGGCCTGGAATTGTCTGGGGCCTTTTCGCGATGCTTCGGAGATCATCTGGAGAGGATCACACCATAGGAGGTACGGGCAGTGCCGATTCACAGGGCTCGGGGGTGCACCACCAAGGGAGAGGTCGCGGGCTGCAGGAGAGGTCACGGGGGTGTGCGAGAAGTAGGGGCTCCCTCCTGGCGCCGCAGGGTGCGGAAGAGGTGGTTCTTGGTCGATGTTGTCGCACGAGCCAGGAGATGCTCAGTCTGGAAGATCGCCGCCTGAGAGATGCAGCTAAGATGGAGTTCGCCTCGATCGATGGTGCATCGTGATGAAGACACACGATGTCGATGAAGGGCCGCTGGACCGCGGCTGAACCTTCGCGTGCCGCCTGATTGATCCTATAGATTAGGGTTTCTGGAGAAAAACCCTAGAACATCTTCGACAAGCTTGAACAGATCTTGAACACGAACATTATGAATATTAATCTTCAATCACACCAAAAACTCGAATCTCGAACAAATGAAAAAATATGAAATCCTCGAGATTCGACCCGCCCTGATACCATGTTAGAAAATCAGAAGCGGAAGCGGAAACAGAAACGACAACGGAGCATAATAACAAGAACATAAACATGGAAACACCATGATTTTACGTGGAACCCTACTCCGCGAGTAGCGGGATGAAACCACGGGAGAAGCCCTCAACGGGGCATGTTTTTGCATTGCTTTTTCTCATATGTTACAGGTTGCCTGGGGGCTCCTTATATAGTCTCCTCAGGGCCTCCAAGTCCCACCGCTGGACAATGTGGGACTAAACACTTGGATGGGGTAAATGGATTCTGGAGGTATCCATTTACCCATCTACAACTCAATAGGCGCACTACCAAGTACTCCAACAGACATGATACAGAATGGCTTCATCTCTACATCCCATGTCATCTCAGCGAAGCAAACTACAGATACATTTAATAAGGTTCTAGCGATGGGACCCTTCCAGAAGTTTTTCTTCCCAGTTGAGCGTGATGTATATCTATGCTCTAGCTTGAGGTGACATGTTATAGGAAATAGTGTTTTTGTATTAGTTATTTCCTTTTTATATAATTTTGCTTCTTATTTTGCTTCATATGGTTTCTGCTCTATATAGAGGAGCCCTATGGTCTTCGAGTCAACATCTCACTCGTTTCTTTTTGCATAGGTTTTATTAATAGTTTTATTGACAACATCAGATTTTGATATACTAGTTCCATTATTTGTCATTTAATTAATCAAATGCATGTAACCACATTGTCTTATGACATGAATTCAGCCTTATGATTTTCATGATTATAATAGCCTGTGTTCGCGCATACTTTACATTTTTTGGAGTAACTTTAGGTCATTATCATTTCCTCTAGCTCATCATCTGATTTGTGATTGTGGCATAGGCCTTGAATTTGATGTCTTAGCATGTTGTGGCAGGCTGATTGAGCTCATGGTACATGAGCAGGGACCTTTCCATCTGATCTTATAGTATGGGGACGACACAATTGTCTTCGTTAAGGGAGGTGTTGCAGAGGCCACAAACATGTGTATGGTCATGGATATGTTAGGTAGTATCTCGAGCCTTACGATGAATAGGGATAAATTTGTCTTTATGGCTTTTGGACTCACGCGAGAAGATGAAGTGGGTTGTTAGTCCACATGTTTTTCTTCTACATTTTTTGGTGTTACCTCTTGCTAGTAACACACTTAACAAGAAAGGTGGGGTTCCTCTCCTTGGGAAATTGCAGAAGTTTGCCATATGGAAAGCCTTGTGTCTTTTAAGGGGCGGACGTTTGATTTTGTTAATCCGTCTTATCAGGCATCCCAATGTTCTTTATTTCCACAAAGCTCATTCCAGTTGGCGTCCGTGCTTGCATGTAGTCCTTGATGCAATGTTTCTTCCAGTTTTCTATGATACATGAGGGTTGAGACATCCAACACATGGAGTGTGAAACATTAATTTTCTTCCATTGGAAACCATATGCTTGGGTGTTTTGTAGATAAAAGAAATAAAAGAAGCATTTTTGACAAAGTAGGCAGAGGTGTTGCAGATTTGGGGATGTGAGGATGATGCTCGTCTACCCTTTATTTATAGATGACACTCGTCTACCCTCTACTTTATGTGTTGAGATAAATATATCTCTTTGTCTATTTTATATATTACATTTTTCTCTCAGTACTTATCATGTAATTAACCCAAGGGCTTTTCTTATATATAAGAAAGCCCTCGGTCCATTCTAATGCTATGATTTCATTTTCTCCCAACATGGTATCAGAGCAATGGCCCTAGACCGGGGTTACCCCATAGAAGGCCGTATCAACGATATATCGGCGATATATCGCCGATATATCGGTTTCGACAGGGTAGGGGTTTCGATATCACCCAGTCTATCCTTTTACATGGATATCGGTGATATGTCACCGATATATCGACGATATATTGCCATATCGGCTCATATCGGTCAAAAATGACAGGATTCAGAACAAAAAATCCCAGATATCAATTGATATCTTCGATGTTTCGCTGATATCTCTATATATCAATGTTATTATTCATGTAAGATTGATTCCACTACTTTCGGGATGATTGACACGGAGCGAGAGGCGGTGGCTGCCATTACGCGCTGCTCCCTGGGGTCGATGCCATTGACTTATTTGGGATTGCCATTAACGGATGGAAAATTAAAGAAATCTGATTGGGATATTGTACTTCAGAAGATGGAACAGAAGATGGCGGGTTGGAAGGCATCCGCTCTATCCAAGGGGGGGCAAGTTTGTTCTGTTGAAACACGTTCTTTCAGCGATTCCACTCTTCTTTTTTGCTACACGTATCCTTCCTGTGGGGGTACGGAAGAAAAATGAATCAATGATGAAGACTTTTCTTTGGACTGACAGCAAGCAGCAGTGGGCGGGGCTCCATCTTGTTGGATGGAAGGAGGCTACGAAGAGAAAGAAGGACGATGGCCTAGAAATTCGGGATGTTGCTTTATGAACAAGGCGATGCTGGGTAAATGGGTGGCCTAGATCTGGGGCCCCTCATCCTCGTTGGTGACTCGTCTTCTTCGCAGATCTATGGGGTGCGTGGGGAATTGGAGGCAGGGAGGTTGCGGTGGGAGTCTCCGTTGTGGGCAGGTGTTCGGTCTGTTCTTCCATCCCTCACTCAATTCTTGATTCCGAAGTTGGGGTGATGGGAGCGTGTTCCGTTTTTGCGAGAATGATTGGACGGGAGAGGGTAAGATGTGCTCGAGATTCCCACGATTGTCCTCCTTGGCGGCTGATCGTGGTGGGACGCTGAACCAGGTGGGGGGACTGTCACTTGGGCTCCCCTGTTTGTCAATGATCTTCCTGGCCAAAGATCGGAAGACTTTGCAATCTATTCTGCCTACGATGTCTGAAACTTTCCAGGATTCCCATGCCGTGGTTGGGGATCACTTCGAATGGAGTGGACTGAAGCTCTCCGTCAAAGCAATCTATGAGCACCTGAGTCGTTGCGCGGAGCCGTCCGACCTGGGTATAATTCAGGATCTGAGGGTGGTGTGGGCTGCAAAGATCCCTACCCGGGTCAAGATCTTCCTTTGGTGCTTAAGGAGGGATCGCATTTGTGACAAAGTAAGACGCGCAAAGATTTTCGGTGTAGATGACGTGATTTGCAGCAGGTGCCTTGCACAGTAGGACACGGAACGTATTTTTTTCAAATGTCAGAGCTCATCCGAGGTTTGGCGCGGTCTGTGCCTGTCTTGGCTGCGGTGGGAGGATGTTGCATCGTTTTGGCAGTCCATCAGAAGAGTGGGGCAGGGGTCGACGGCGGATGTCTCTATTGCTTTTGCTGGGCTGTGGGCGATATGGAAGGGGAGAAATGACAACATTTTTAATAACCAAGTGTTCTACCCGGAAAATGCTTCTATTCATTGTAGAGCCCTCTACATCCTCTGGACTTCTCGTTAATGTAATCAACTCTGTTGGTCTTTAATATATTACTAAAGCGGTAGCTCCCATCTTGGGAGTTTACCCGTAGTTTTTTTTTTCAAAAAAAAGATTGATTCCACTACTTATCTAGCTACACCCTGTATTAAAACACATATCTAGCTACACCTAGTATTAAAACACACAATGGTTTATATATAGTTTATATCTAGCTACACTCAGAATTTAAAAACACTTATCTAGCTAAACCCAGTATTAAAACACATATCTAGCTACACCTAGTATTAAAACACATCTAGCGAGGCCCCCGTACTGGTAGGGTATGGTGCGACAGGAGGGTGTATACAATAGTTCTTCACTTGGTATATATTTACAAGTAATTTCATGTTGTAAAAACTTGAATGAAATCCATTTCCAATATTTATAAGTCAATTCTTCAAAAAAATATCTATAAGTCAAGAATCAAACATTAATATCGGTATGTTCAAAATGATCGATATATGCGATATGAGCTTCATAGATGATCGATATTTTGTGATCTAAGAGTACATTTGTAGGTTATTTAGTGACCTAAGATCTTGGATGAACTCCATTTTCAATATACGTAGGTAAACAACTAACAGTACCATCGATATGTTCGATATTACCGATATGTGCAATATAAGGGTCATTGCCTTCACAAATGATCTATATGTGTCATCTAAGTGTATATTTGTAAGTTAGTTAATGTTATAAGAACTTGAAATGGAATCCATTTCCAATATCTATAGGTCAGAATAAACATTAACAACGATATGTTCGATATGACCGATATGTGCGATATGTGGGCTATAAATGATCGATATGTATGGCATAGGTGTGTATTTGTAGGTTTTTTGTTTGTTTGATATCTTGGATGATCTTAATTTCTGAAAAACAAAAAAATGGCATTTTTGAGCCAGTTCCATCGATATCGTCTATCGACGATATATCCCGGATATATCCATTTCCGGGTGGACCGAAACGATATCGATACGGCCTTCCTTGGGTTCCCCTACCCCACCCAAAACCCTAACCCTACACACGCCCCCCTCCCCCGCCGTCGCCACCTGCACAGGGGCCCTGCCGCCCTCTCCGCGCCACCGAGCGCTCTCCGCGCAGCCAGGCGACCTCCTTGTGCATACCTGTGCCTCGAGGCGTACTTCACGCGCCACCAGTCGCGCATCTCGCGCCGCCAAACACCCTTCTCGCGCTCTAGGCGCACTTCTTGCACGACATCCTGGCGTCGCCCTAGCGCCTGGGGCTCCAATGAGGTCTCCGTAGCGCCTAGGTCAGATATCTAGCGCCGCCAGGAGTATTCGCACACCGCCCTACCGCCTGGGCTCCATCACGGTCTCGCTCTAATGCTTCCAGCGACGCCACTGGGAGGGAACGTCCCTTTGCCTCCGCCAAGGAAGGGGCCCCAGCACCCCGTGTGGATCGTCACTCGGGTTTTCCGTCCTAAAACAGAGATCTGTTCTCGTTTGAGAATCGTGATGTCTTTTGATTTCTCTCTTTCTGTGCGGCTCTAGACTTCGCACAAAGACCTAGGGATGGTTGTATGGAGTCTACAAATACAACTACTCCCTCTTATGGTTATGTAGACGGTTTTCATCTCTTTGATATAGTCCTCAGTTATTCCACGTCATGGCTTCTTGGTACAATGTCAGAAAACAAGGGTGATGTTTTTTCCTCCTCCGGTGCTTTCAAAGGTCCAGCACCTATCGTGAAGATGGACGGGACCAACTATGAGTTAGGTCCATGCAGTTTCGTACCCCTAATGCCATGTTACAATAAGGAGCATATTCTGACTGATTCGGAGCTGGCAGACAAGACTGGGGCAATTGCGTCATGGAAGCAAGATGACGTCTACGCTCGTATCTATCTCTCCGGGACACTTACCACGGAGATTGCTAATGATATTGTTAATCGGCCAACTGCAAAGGCTATGTGGGATATATTGATAGACACATACGGGCAAGCAAAAAATGATAGCAAGATTCGTCAGCTGCAGTTCGACATTTTCTCAACCAAACAAATTGGTCGACCCTCCACGCACACTTCTCTCATCTGAGAGGCATGTTTGAGTGACTTCACAGCTTCATGCCTATTACCACGAGTACAGAACAACAACAGGCATATCAGAATGCCACCATGACATGAGTCTTCCTGTCCTCTCTTGACTCAGAGTATGATGTCGCTCGTACTCAACTTCTCACTGTAGAGACGATCCCGCCGATGGAGGTGTACAAGCGCTTGAGCAGGATCACTACCACCAATAATACTACGGTTCAGTTGACTCCTTCTGCTATGGCTGCTACTCGCGACAGAGGGGGATCGTCTCAATTTTGGGGTCGTGGACCTCGAGATCGATGAGGTGACCGACAGCGTGGTCCTTGTTCCCATTGCCATCGTCCGGGTCACTCTGAGGACACATTGCTTTCATAAGCATGGTTATCCAACGTATGCACGTGTTGTTGAGCATTTGAGCATCCTAGTATGCCTACTCTAGATCCACGATTCGATGATATAGTATCGAAATTGAGAGATATGATGACCACTCCTACGACTCAGCCTCCCGGTGCCACGGATGTTGCAACCACAACCAGAGCATCATCTAGCTCGTCAAGTATTAATTATGCATTTACAAGTTGTAGCATTAACTGATTAGATTATGGATTCCGGAGCGTCGCATCATATGTGTAGAGAATGGACGAAGTTTAGTACATACGATCTTTCTCACCTGGTAGGTCTGTGGTTATTGCTATTGGCATTCTTCTGCCCATTATTGGTCAGGGGGAGATTATTCTAGCCCCCTCTATCATCTTCAAAATGTCTTGTATGCTCCAGATTTCAGATGAATCTTTTGTCCATTGGCCAACTCTCAAATGATTTACATTGTCGTGCCATCTTTGATCCCTCTTCTTTTGTGTTTGAGGACATACTAACTGGCAGAGTGATTGATCATGTCCGTGAGCAGAGAGGTTTGTACAAGCTTGTCGTCCCACCTTGTGCTGGCATCGCTACTCTACCTTCTGATCTGTTTCTCCCTTCATGTGGCATCTTCGATTTGGCCACCTTCCACTTCAGAAGATGTGTCATGTGCTACCGCAAATATCTCCTCGTACTGCACTAGATTGTGAAGCTTGTCAACTTTGGAAGCACCATCGCTCCTCTTTTCCGAGTCGTTCGAGTCGTCACAATACTCAGTCCTTTCAGTTATTCCATTTTGATATCTGGGGTCCGAGTCGTATCCCTGTTTAATCAGGGACATCGCCTCTTGCAATTACACTTCTCAGCAGGAATGGTGTGGTTGAATGCAAACATCGTCACCTTCTTGATGTCACACGAACATTATTGATCCAGAGTCGTACCCCTCATCTTTCTTAGGGGACGATGTTCTCACTGCTTGTTACTTGGTGAATCACATGCCGTCGATCATGCTTGGAGAGAAGGTTCCCTTCTTGATTGCGTTTCCCGAGAAGGAACTATTCTCTCTCACTCCTAGAGTTTTTGTATCTGTGGCATTTGTCCACAATTTCACTCCTGGTAGTGACAAAGCTCTCGCCTAGAGCTGTCAAATGTGTTTTTGTTGGTTATTTTCGTACCCAAATAGGTATAGATGTTTGAACATGTAGGCCGAAGATATTATGCCAGTGCGGATGCCACTTTCTTTGAGTCAATTATGTATTTCTCTCCTACAGGTGACATGTTATCCAATACTAATTCGGGGGAGGATGTTGTTGTTCCTCCACCGTCGTCTCCTCCACCATATGAACCCCATGCTGTACCTCAGCCTTCTCCACCACCACCACCTCCACCTCCGTCTACCCAGTTAAAATTCTTACCCCTTGTTTACACTCGCAGATCTTTTACTCGCACCTCTGCTCATGCGTCGTCCGCATCATCCACCACGCCTCAGGTATGTCTTGATAACATTGTTTCTACTGATGGCACTGGAGCTTTGCATGATACATAGGCTGAGTTGACTCCAGCAGACAGAATGAATGATGATATGGAGGTTCCTATTGCCCTAAGGAAGCCTCGTCGCCAGTGTGCCACGTATCCTCTTGCTGCACGTGTTTTTTGGATCATCTTTCAGAGGAGTGCAGAAAGTTTGTAGTGAGACTCTCTGCTGTTACTATCCCACGTACATATCAGGAGGCGCACAGGATAGTAGGTGGCGACTTGCATTGGAAGAGGAGATCGCTGCTTTGAGGTCATGTGGGACATGAAGCATTGTTTCTGCTCCACAAGGTACCTCTGTTGTAAGATGCAAATGGATATTTACAGTCAAGCAAAGGGCATATGGCAATGTAGATCGCTACAAGGCAAGACTTGTGGCACGTATGTGGTGGATTATCAGGATACTTTTTTCTCCGGTATCCAGACATTCGACACTACGTATTCTTCTTTCCGTTGCAGTTTCACGGCATTGGCCTTTGTACCATCTTGATGTGAAGAATGCTTTTCTCTATGGGGATTTTCAGGAGGAAGTTTATATGCAGCAACCACCAGGGTTTGCTACTGAGGGGGAGTCCCATAAGGTGTGCAGGCTCCACAAGGCGATTTATGGCCTGAAGCAGAGTCCGAGAGCTTGGTATCAGAAGCTATCAGAGTTGATAGAGCACCAGGGGTTTGTGAGGTCTACTGTAGACCACTTACTTTTTATTCAGAGGACACAGAGAGGTACTGTTGCCATTCTTGTTTATGTGGATGACATTATTATTACAAGGAATGATGACCAAGGTATTCAAAACTGCCAAGGAGTTCCTAGGTCAACAGTTTGTGACTGAAGGACCCTTGGTACACATTCGATACTTCCTTGGGTTGGAGTTCCGTCAGGGAACCAACGTGGTCTGGTGGAATGACCCAGAGGAAGTTTGTAA